>CAODLS011065557.1:0-13088 GCA_948243855.1 Flueggea neowawraea | reverse complement strand
CAGAGTACATACTAACTAGTCTTGGTTTATTGTCACTCCTATGATAATAATCGACTAGGGATATTTAGAATATTATTCTTTTATGCTTCAAGGTTTTACTATCCAAATCACATATTTGATAACTTAAGCATAATCACTATTCATTGATGTTTTATCAAATTAAACATGCACAAGAATTATAATGAGATAAAACAATGCCTCATAATATTTATATATAAAATATAATCTGGACACAATGTATTGGGGCTAGGGCTTACACTAACATATTAGCTATTCCCCATATATCGAGCTCTAACTCACATCTAGACAGAGAGATATATGAGGAATCACTGAAATGCAAGAGCTCATAACAACACCAACAAGTAAACACCGAAACTAAACGAGAAGAACAACCACATTAACCTGTAAACACATGCATAAACCACAAAGCAATAGAAACAGGGCACCTATAGTAAAGCCAAAAAGTTTTCAGTCCCTATTATCTTCATCCGGGTACTCTCCAAACATTTCTGGATGATCCATGTTGGTTGATGCACCTGTTGGTGAAAATTTTTTGCATTCCTTGCTAGCCAAATCCAGTACACAATCGCCCTAAAAATGACTCGCCTCACCTTGCTCAATAGAGTTTTTCCTTTGGTTTTACGGGTGAAACAACTAACTTCCCTTCTCCAAGGCAGAACATGTCGTTGCAACCCACATTTACCTAGCAAACACTTCCAAATAGTGGACGTAAAAACACAGCCAAAGAACATGTGTTCAATAGATTCAACATCATTATTATAGAACACACGCACATCATCAACAACCAAACCCATTGAAAAAGCCGAGATTTGACTGCAATTTTCTTATGCATCACTAGCCATAAAATGAATGCATTTTTAGGGATATGCTCAAGTCCCCACACAAGTTTATGCCATACAACCGACTCGGATTTTGACCGCATCTCATTCCAGACACTTTTCATTGAAAAAATACCATTGGAAGAGTGCTTCCATCGGATCCTATCATGGCTGAGCTCACAAGGTAGTATCTGTGCAACAGTTTGTCATATCTGCTCAGTCTCATCATTTAGGGCATCCGGAAGAACCCAACAATTATTCATGTACAGATCAGAAACATTAGATTTTTTAGGAATAACAATATCAATAATGCTACTAGGAGAGAGTAAATCAACTAGAGCTTGTCCATGAAGCCAAGGGTCAAACCAAAAGGAGAATTCTTTGCCATCCCCCAAAATATATTCAAAACAGGAACGAAGATCATTCTTCATTTTAAGCAAATTCCCCCAAGCCCAGCTACAGTCCATATGTTTGGTTATCCCCCAAAAACTTAATTTCTTAAGCTTTTGGCGAGTAATCCAAATAGCCCACATGGAGGATTTAGTAACCAGAAGCTCCCACACACTTTTTCCAACTGCTGCTTTATTCCACGACAAAAAGTCCTTAATGCCTAACCCACCCTCCTGTTTAGGTTTACAAACTGCTGCCCAGGAGACAAGGTTCTTAGACCCATGCTCATTTCCCATCCACAGAAATGCACGACACTTCTTATCCACAGCTTTTTATTATTTTTTCTAATAAGTATTGTTTTTTAATTTAAACCTTACTATTTTTTGTTAAACAATGACTTCAGAATAAAGTACATCTAAAATAGACAAGTTAATCATTGAACCAAAAACGTAATTTCAATGAAATTGTAACGTACAAAGATGAAATAATGAAAATCAGATGATGATCAACTCGATCATAGAAGGAAATTGAAAGAAAAATTCATTATTTTTTCTTTTTTTTGTCCCGTGCTTTCTGTCTTTACAATATTACGAGTTCTGTCAAATACCAACCACATGGCAGTTTGAGCGTTGGAGAGTGATTTCTTAATTTGAGGTGAACCATGTCCATAATTTGGCGCCAAAAGTAAGAAAAGACAAGTTTTTGCCAGAAATCATGACGTTTTTACAGAATAAAAGTCCTAATCAGGGACAGGGACCCCTGCTGATCAAATCATCCCTACTAACTTTGGTTCGCCTCCCATATTCTTGCCATTATTAACTTGCTATTCATAAACAGATATCATTAACCATTATTGGATAGGCCCACAGTTTCCCTTCTATTCATGTACCAACTCGGAAAGGCATGCATCTTATACGTACCTTAAATCCTCAATTACATTTGCGAGTTACGACTATTGCATGCCTGATCATTAAGGTGCTTAATCCTAGGCCAATTGGTCCATGAGAGAAATAGAGATGGTGATCAGATGATTAAGTTTTTGTGGACGATTATGTAATTTGCTTTGTGTTGATTGATTGCTAGCTCATGCAGCTGGGCAAACCTACATATCAACTAATATAATTACGCCATACTTTTAAAGAAGAAACTTGCCATCGTTTCTCAAAATAATAATAATAATAATAATAATAATATTGCAAATTTTTTGATTTTTTTAGACTAAATAAGACCTTAATTAATGTGAAATTCTCGACAATTGCTAACTTGACTGAAATTTATTCTTAAGAAATGTTTGAAATTTGCAATGACAGGGCTTATTCATACCCCATGTGAATGTGCTCAAAATAAACGTGGGGAATCTAGCTATATATGTGTATATTAAAGGTAAAGAGTGGACTCAATCTAGCTAAAAGCTCATCTGATTGTTCATTAACGTCAATCATTGGTAGGGCTTAGGGAGTTAATTGCGGTAAAAATGGAAAGAAAGATGTTTAAGTAATGAGAGAAGTTGTTTCAAAATTTAACTACAAATAAGTGGGAGCAGATAATTTACTCTTGTTTTCACCAGTCGTAGATAATTGATGTTTACAGATCTCCTGGGCCTTTTTTCTCTTAGCATAGATTATTATCACGTAGTGACACCTTCCAATTTTATCAACACGTACAAGGAATGTGAGAAATATGCTATGGAGTATGTCCTGGATGACAATAGTTATGATGCTTTTGAGTTAATGTGTTTTATGTATTTTTTAGGGTTCAGATCTAATATTTTAAAATTTAACGGCTTAAATGCAACCCTAAAAAACATTAACGTGTTATTTTAATGTATTGACCGTATTTAAGCGTTAGATTTTAAAATATTAGATCTGAACCCTAAAAAACACATTATCTCAAAAATACCATAGCTTTTGTCTGTCTTGGATATATGTTCAACAATTAAGCGCCGATTTACTATCTTTTGGAATTTTTGAACGAAAATTAGAAAATCTACAAATTTTTTTATTTACTACTATAAATGAATTCCGATTCTCGTTCTCAGTGTTTGATTCACGGGAAATTCATTCTGATTCCCATTCTCAAACAGTACCAAATATAAAAATTGATTTTTCGTATTAATTGTTATAGTGTCTTCTTTGTGTGATTAATAAAGGTTAAAAGTTCACTAAAAACGTTTGTAAACGTCAAACTTGTAAATATGTAAAAAGTGGGGAAAGAAAGATCGAGAATGTTGTTTGACCAGCAGACAAAATGTAAAAAGCTCATCTGATTCTTCATTGACGTAAATCATTGGTATGGCTCAGGGAGTTAATTGCGGTAAAAATGGAAAGAAAATGTTAAGTAATCACAGAAGTTGTTTCAAAATTTAACTACAGAGAACTGGGAGCAGATAATTTACTCTTCTTTTCACCAGTGTTGTTTTTTTTTTTGTAAAATGTAAATACAAGGAGTTTAGCATAGTAATTGTTGATGTTTACAGATTTCCTAAGGCTATTTTTTTATTCTTGGAATAAATTGTGATATGTATTCATCTGTGTTCTTCGCAGGATTGCCGTGGTAGTTTAAAGTAGACGACCTATTATGTATTCACGTAGTGCCACCTCAGTTTTATCAACACGTACAAGGAATGTGAGAAATATGTTATGGAGTATATCCGGTTTTTATTTTTTTTCCTGAAGCAATTTTTCCAACACTACCAAATATAAAAATTGATTATTAGTATTAATTGTTAAAGTGTCGTCTTTGTGTGATCAATTAAGGTTATAAGTTCATTAAAAAAGTTTGTGTTAGAAAATGGATCTCTCCATACTGGGCTATGGGTGGAGCCCGAACATGAATTTGATTAATTATCCAATGAGTTCATATTTATAATAAGTTTTAGTAAATGACATATACATATATTGTAGGAGAGTTCACATAGTATCTGTTGTGGAACATGTCCCTCTACGATTGCACGTTAGGCCTATTCCACTGAGATATTATTCGTTATGGGCTCGTGAGCATTCACGTTTTTGTCCATGAAAATGTGTCTAAGTGGTTTGAGAGAGGAAGGTGCTTATATGTGACCATTGGTCTTGACTTCTAGGCGATGTTGGAGCATGACACTACGATAGTCCTCCCGTAGAGGTTAAGGAGCTTGGGAACAAAATTTTAACTCGACAGTTTTTTGCTCGAGTTCCCACAGACGACATTAATTGTTGTGGACCATGTTCCTCGATGATATCACGTTAGGCCTATCCCACTGAGATATTGTCCTCTCTGAGCTCATGGGTCCTCAAGGTTTTATCCATGAAAAAACCCCTCGGTGGTTTGAGGGAGAAAAATGCTTATAAGCGACCATTGGTTTGGTCTCGACTCTTAGGACATGTTGAAGCATGACACTACAATAACTCCCTTATTTTTTTTCTGGATTTTTTGAAAATAAGAGTATAATGATAAGAACTCGAGCACTCGGGAACTGTAAACGCTATCTTGAAACCTAAAAACACAGAACACAATTAAGTCGGGTTGCTCCCGGGGAATCTCTGACGCTCAAGTCAGTGATGATTTTAGCAGAGTATTAGTATGTATATCAAGTAGAACGTACCTTGGCTAGTATCATTGACACCTATTTATAGTGGCGAGATGATAAGAGAACATTAATATCATGTAATGTTCCTATTGATGGTAGTCATAATGTCTTCCATTATGACTTGAAGTGTGACTGACGATTTTAATATTCAGGTTTCATCAGTACCAATGTAAATAGGTGCATTAAAACCCTAATTAGTGCGAGCTCATTAGTTACTACAAACAAAACAAAACAGAAAAATACTCTCCTCAAGAAATGTGTTGTCGGCCTCTAGTGGTTAGGAGGTGAAGATTTTGTTCTTCGTTGCACACTCGATCCTTCATGTAAGAAAATCGTTTTGGTGGCTCTTAAGTTGTAGATAAATACCATATTCCCATTTTTTAATGAAAGTAGTTCTTGTCGACTAACTATGGGTTGCTTTTTGTATATCCAATCGAGTTCTTTCGTTGTACGTATTGACACAAAATCTCGATTTTGTCTTTAATTATTCGTTAATTATATAATTTTTACTCTTCATTGGTACCTCCAGTTTGTAAACGTGAAACTTACTTAAAAGACCTTGAAGGCATCAACTGAACATCTCATTTCAACCCTTTTATGTTTCTTTGTTTTATTGAGTCGATATGCGTGAACCACACCTTCCTCCCGTGCCTTACATCTATAACTTCAATTCCCATGTGTTTGGATGTTTTATTTATGAGTTTTGATAGATAATTTCTTTCAACAGTCAAGAATAATGAATTATGTGTTTGTTTTCGATAAATTAAGATAAAAAAATTTCATATATAATTGTTATGGACTGTGTTTCGAAGATTCTTAGCCCAATCTGACGTGATTTTGTATTTAAAAAGGCGTCTTAATAGATTAAGATAGAAAAATATTTATAAATATCCCATTGACCCTTGACTCCTAAAAGATTTGGGAAACATGGCACATCAATAGTTTCCAACTGAGACTAACAGGCTTGAAAAATTAACCTTTTGTTTGAATTCCTCTAGATGATGCCATTTGTTGTTAACTGAATACAACAATAATATAATTTTATTGATGGAAAAAATGACTTCAAGTCCTGGTAGTTTCAGGTTTTAAGCTTCAAACTATTGGATCATTAACTCTAGGGTCTAAAGTCTTTAACTCTGAACTCTTTAATTCCCCAGTTCTAAACTAGGAGATTCTCAACTCTAAATTCCTCGGCTTTCAGCTCAAGATTCACGAATTGTTCTCGTTTCCCAGTTCCTTCCGATTCTACACAGGGAAAGCGTGTAAGAGGAGAAGTAGGGTTACTCCTCATATCCACTCAATCCGATGCTTAAGTTAGTCCTCAGAAATAAGGTAGACCTCTAATGAAATAAAAAATGAGTGTTACTTGAACAATGAGTAAGAAGATAGTTTTTATAGACTCAACAAGGTGGAGTGGATGACCTGCTACTTGGTACATAGATCTTGCTTGCCATATCATCAATAGGGTTTGATTGTTGAGCTTTTGTCAAGTTTTAAGACTTGGATTTTATAGTGAGCTTGATGGTTTTGACTCATGTTACATTAATAATAAATTGCAATAGATAATTTTTTGACCAATAAAAAAATAAGTACATTTTGAAGTTATATTACACTCAAATTAATTTAATATAAAACAAATTAGCATGTGCAGTAATAATTTATAAATCCAGTATGGTTTTATATAAGTTCATTAAATTCATTGTTTGTCATTTGTCACAAAGGATCAATGACTGATATGAACTGAGAAACATTGATTGGCTTTGAATTTTTCAGACGGCGACGGAGGAATCTTGAGCAAAAAAATATGACTATTATTGAGTGCTTTAAATATAATTATGAGATCAATAGTTAACTAATTAATTATCAGAGTGATTGAATCCAAACATTTTTGGACTCGAATTATGAATATAATGTATAAAAAAGTAAACACACTATTTTATAAATATTTGCACCTTTTTCAGTATTTGTATAAAAGCCCCTTAATTAAAGAATTCATACTATAAGAAAATAAACATTTTAACTGGTAAGATTTTTTTCCCCTGGATTGACAACTGATTAGTCTATTGCTTAAATTCATCTGTAATCAAGTACATAAATGTTCTTTAACAAACCAGCAATATTGATGACCTCGAGAAAAAAAATTAGCAATATTGTTATGTACAGAATTGGGAGCGTCTACTGGTTGGATTTATTTTGGATTCAATCTGTTGACACATTATTACCACACCAGTTTTTCATTAATTTCTCTCTCTTGGACCCTTCCACTCTAATAGTTTAGACATATTATTTCACTTTTCATTCAATTTTCTTTTATAAATATATATTACATAAATAAATTTTTTCATACAAACAATTAAATATTTTTAATTAATAAAAAAATATATTTTACGAATCATATCATAAAATTTTTTTGCCAAAAATATAATTAAATTTTAAATAGAAAAATTAAATTGTACATTTTAATAAAAAATAAAAAAATTAAAGAAAAATTACCAATTTTTCATCTAAATTTTAATAATACTATAGTAAACATTTTCCATTTACCAATTAATTATTTAAAAAAATTCAATACAAAACTTAAAATAGAAGTTAATAAAAAAATTGATGTTTGATTTGTCAGGTGGGTGCATTGTCAGTGGATTCCACCTATTAGACTGACCAATGCAGATTAATCAATTTCATAGTTGTAATTTTTCCTCTTTCTCCTACAATGGGATCTTGGACTCCCATTATAGATGTCTGAATAATATCTTAGTGGAGTTTAACAATCATCAAGAGACATAATTTACAGTAATTAGTGTTGTCTGTGGAAACTCGAACTAACAATCTACTAAGACACATATCTGCTTAACGAGTTTAACCCGCTGATGCGCTTATCTTTTTAGAATTTAGCGATCAAAAGACATACTTCACAACACATATAGTAATAGTAATAGAACTTTTTAAAAAAGAGAATATGGTGAGAATTGTTCTTTCACAGATGAACGATATTCTCTGTGTGAACACTGGTCAAGATACTTTGTGATATGTTTGAAAATTGAAATAGTATTAATTAAGTGCTATAAAATGCTGGGCACATATGATTTTTCAAGAGACCAAAAATTTTGCACATAATTGACACGTAAAAAGCGACCCTCCAGCTTGTGGTTGTCGTCGAGCAGGGTTTCTGGTTTGGACCAACCACAAATGAATAAAATAAAATTATAACTAGCAATTTCTTTTTAAATTCCCAGTTACCTGGCCTGAATGTAATCAGTAAGAATCTTTCTTGGGAATGAAGGGAAAATTCAATAATCATATATAATTACTTCAATTTCGTTGTTTTCCGGATATGCAATTTAGATTTGAGTATCTTTCTATAAGAACTAAAAACTAATTTTACAAATTTATAAATAATTCATTGCTTTTACATGAGCAGGATATTTGCTACTTCCCTCAAGTTCAAAACAAAACTGACCATTAAAATAAGATAGACTTTAATATTATTTTAAATATTATCTTAAACACAAATTTAAGACTTTGATGCTATAATTTGTATAGACCTTTTTTAAACCTATATGTATATACTTATTTATATTCAATTTTTCATTTATGAAAAAATATCAATTTTTTTAAGAAATCTTCAATTATGGTTAATAGACCACTTGTGAACAAAGTTAGGGTTTACCTTTTTATATTTTTTTCGCCAATTTCACCTACACGTTACCTAATTATAGAAATTATGGCTACACGTGGCCTTGTTTAAAATTTTAAACAAAAATATTGAAAATTCCAACGTGCGCTTCGAACATCATAGATTACAGCTTTATGGTCTCAAACACACCTAAACATAGCAATCCAAACAAATTATGAAATCAAAACATATCTCTATCAATCTCTCTTCTTTCAGTTTCTCTCTCTTTCTTTCTTCTTTTGATCTAACCCCAATTTCCTCTTTCCTTCTATTTTCCTCTTTTTCTTTTTATGTAATGAAGAATATCAAATTTTAAAATCAAACCAGATCTCTCTTGATCTCAATCTTTCTTCTTTCGCTTTCTCTCTTTCTTTCTTCTTTCTATCTAACTCCAATTTTCCTCACTTTTTTTATTTAATAAGGAATATCAAATTTTGAAGGTTGTGAAAGATCTGGGTGGTTTGACTGATTATGCAAGGCCTGTCAACAAGCCTTGTATAGTTTTTTGATATATATATAAGTTCTACATATTTCATAATTTGTTTAAGACTTGTTTACTATTTATTTAGTATCTGTTTATTATATATTTGTTTAATATATATAAGTTCTACATATTTTATAATTTGTTTAAGAGTTGTTTAATATTGATTCATTGTATATTTGTTCAATAACAAAGTAACAACAAATCAACATCAGAACGACATCGTTTAGACTAAAAAGTGGAGAAAAATAACAAAAACAAACTGCGTGTATTCAAAAAAATGAAACCGTGAATAAGAAAAGTCATATCGTAAATCAACAATTATAGGAAAGTGAATTTGTAGTAAATATACCATGATCGCACGGAAAACAATTTTGCATACTAACGTGGATAAACCGCATAATTTCCTCTATTTTTAAAAAAATTATTGTTGTCTCCTACAACAACCGTGACAACAACTGTGACAACAACTTACAAGAATTAAATAAAACGAGGACCAAATTTTTCACTGCACAAAACCATAAAAAGGTGAAAATGATATAGGTATCTGACCAGCACCGGGTGGTAACTAAAGTGTAAAGTGGTTGCTTAGTCATTTATCAGGAACAAAAATAATGATTAGTGACAAGAAATTCAGAGAAGGTATGAAATGATAAGAACTTGGACCTTTTATTTAAAACTTCCTTAACTAATTGCATATGTTTTCTACTGCCTGTGACGTTCTCGAAGATCTTGCATACTAGTAAAATATGCATATCTAATCGAAGAGCGTATAGAACTATACAATGCATGATTGATGATGGCAATTAACTAATTAATTCTGCTATAATTAATTAGATAAGCTCCCTATAAATTGTATTACTCCCTCTGTTCCTTTTTTCAGTCCAGTTTTTTTTTTATTCATCCTAAAATATAGTCCACTTTCTAAATCTAAGAGGTAATTCAAGAGTAAAATATTAATATTACCCTTATTAATTTCAAATTTATTTTTAATTCCAATGTAAGATTTTCTAAATATGACTAAATATAAAGCTGTAATTAATGCATCTATATATAATAAAGTGTAAAATTTAATGTGTTATTACTAAAAAAGAAAGGGTACTCTGAGAAATTTTCTTAATTTATGTGTAAATGTAAAATGGACTAAAATTATGGGACGGTGGGAGTATTCTTTTTATCCAAATTATGAAATTTGCTCAACTAATATTCCCGGAAGATACTGAAGCTGAGGCAAGAGATTTTTTGTTTTAAAAGCTCTAACCGATGACTTTACATAAATTCTTCAACTCAAAATGTACTCATTACCTATTAAACTACCATGGAATTTTAGTTTGACCATTTAATAAATTCATCATTTATTCATTGATAATTTGATTAACATCCAACTAAAGCAATTAAACATATAATCATAAATCAAATTCCGTGCAACAAGTTTGAAGGTCACATTCAGTTAGAAAACTCAAGTCAGAGTCCTTACCTAATCTCAAAGTTCGGTTTGATGGCATAACACTGATTGGTCCAAACCGTTGGATTTATATATCTTGATTTTCAATAACCATATATAAATTTCAAATTTGTTATAATAAACATTAAAATGTGGAGCTATATATATAGTAATTAATACTAATTATAATTAAGTAACAAATTAATTAATAAAATAAACATGCATGTATACTAGTTATAAAAAGAACAAAAAGAACCACGTAAATGAAGATACACTCCTAACAAAGAACAACTCAAAACTTGCCCAACAAAGGAAAAAGGGATAACATCATTATAATGAGGTCGACACTATTTAAGATTGGGTAGATGTAATTAGTAGCTAGAAAACTTAGCACCTTACTATATACAGTAATTATTCGTCTATATGTTTATGTTGGCCAATTTAATTTGTATTACAATGCCAATTAGTTGGCTATGGATGCCAAGTCAAAAGTCAATTTTCTATATATTTTCTTCTTTCAAGAAAAAGGTAAAATTAATTAAAATTTATCAAGTCCAAGTGAAATCCCATATGTCACCTTCCAAAAAATATCAACTCCCAATATTCTTGAACATGATCAAAAAATTAAAGGAGAAATGGAAATGTATGTATGGTTTTTTAATTTATGTGTGTTTTATATATTGACGACAAAATAAAGAACATGGACTCCAAAAAGAAAGCAAATCCACACTCATGACTCAACCGAAAAACAGTAGTATTCTTCTACGTACCTACCATATGGATTTCGTCGCATGCCCAAATTTATAACATTAAAGCATAGATTTCGTCTCTTGCCCAAATTTGAATATTTTAGTACGTATTCACGTATAAAAGGACACAAATGCCACCAACATACTAGACCAAAAATCGCTTGGACTCCTATAATAAGGTATTGTACCCAGTGGGGGTGGGTTCAGCGGTAAGGCATGTACATGGTGTAGGGGAGGCGCAGATTTGAGATGTGATACTTTTGGGGCTGACTTGAATTACGCCTCCTTTCCACAATGGTCCTACGGGCTTACATGTTGCACTGCTCAATAAGCCCAGAATAAGCGGGAAGCCCCTAGATTAGAACAAGGCTAGTTTTTCCTAGAGTTTACCTGTTTAGGTGTGTTGCTCGAAGGACCACTCTGGTAGAGTTCCCCGTTATAAAAAAAAAAGTATTGCGCCCCACTTTCTTGATAGTTGATACTACAACGTGTTGAATTACTTAGAATTAATAATAAGTTTAGAGCTTGGTGATATATTATAGTCAAAATTAACAATTTGATTCGCAGTGATAGCCAATGCAGCATAAACATATATGCATATAAAACATTAACATTCAATTAGTCACTGATTGCATATACTGCACCATCTCTTTTTAGCAGTGGTGGTTGCTTTAGTGAGCACAATTAATACAGTTTTTTTATATAAATAAGAGATTTTATTAAGATGGCTAACCCACAAAGCCATATTTTTGCAAGAACAAGAAAAATTTCCCTACTTGAAGCATTTTTATCGTATTTACTATAAAGTTACAACATTGAAAATGCAGAAATTAAATCTGCTAAAAATAACCAATTACATCTGTCGCGAGATGAATATAATATTTACTCAATTAATACGATTGAGAGAATTAAAGCTAGGCGAGAGACCCACACCACAACCATTATCTTTTTATTTTCAAAGGAAAAAAAGGAAAAAAATCATAATATTGTTGAGGTGGTTGCAAAATAGAGAGAGAAAGTGATGAGGACGAGAATATGGTTGTTTGAGAGGTGGTTTTCTAAGGAGATTTTAAGGTCAAGGGTCATACTCGAGATGTGGGCATGTCCGCTGTACTCTTGTTGCCAACAACGTCTTTGTGGGTACCCACATCTGGGGTATCACAATTTGGACCCACCAATAGTTTTCCATAAAAATTTCCCATTCTCCATCCATCTAGGTAAGTGGCTCTTCTCATCAGCATAGTACAACTAACCCCACTTCTTCAACACTGTTGCTTCCTTCTCTTGTATTTTCTCTGTTTTGGCCCTTAATGTCTTACACCATATATATATGTAGTCCCTCTATACTCAATATTCCAGTATGACAACTTGTGTTTCATGACACTGGTTTTTTCTTCTTTATATCTTCCAGACTCTCCTCTGATCTTTCTTGTAAATGTCAGAGACCAATATGAGTATCTCTGTAAATGGACACTCTCAAGTCCCTCCTGGTTTTCGCTTCCATCCCACAGAGGAAGTACTCTTGCATTACAACCTGAAGAAGAAGGTTTCTTACGAGAA
Organism: Flueggea neowawraea; assembly: GCA_948243855.1. NCBI lineage: Eukaryota > Viridiplantae > Streptophyta > Magnoliopsida > Malpighiales > Phyllanthaceae > Flueggea > Flueggea neowawraea. The sequence goes on along the minus strand of CAODLS011065557.1, from coordinate 384 downwards.
GATTGATTTGGATGTGATTCGCGATGTTGATCTTAACAAGCTCGAACCATGGGACATACAAGGTTACAGCCTTGATTAATTTCTACATCTATATATAGTTGTTTTCCTTTTTCAGGGATTTGATTTGAATTAACATTGAATCCATCTGCAGAGAGATGTAAAATAGGAACCACACCTCAGAACGATTGGTATTTCTTCAGTCACAAGGACAAGAAATATCCGACTGGTACTCGAACCAATCGCGCCACAGCTGCCGGATTCTGGAAAGCAACTGGCCGTGACAAGGTCATAAATAGCAATGGCAGGAGGATTGGAATGAGAAAAACATTAGTCTTCTACAAAGGCCGAGCCCCACATGGACAGAAGTCAGATTGGATCATGCAT
>CAODLS011065489.1:0-22966 GCA_948243855.1 Flueggea neowawraea | reverse complement strand
CAAGATTGCAACTTCTTAATGTCGTGGTTTTGTTTTCTTTGTAAATGTTGAAAAACTTACATGCCTCACTTGATCATTTTTCTTGCGCACTTGTGTATTGTAAGATTTCTCTTATCACTTTGATTTGAATTCTATTTTTTTTCCCAAGATAAGAATTGGTTTACTTGGGGACAAGAAAACGAGTAAGTGTGAGAGAATTTGATGTATGCTAAATTTACACATTAATTCTAGTAAGAACATATCTATTTTCATCTTTAAAATCATTCTTTTGTGATGAAATTCTTATAAAAATTGAAATGTTTGCAGGATGATTTAAATTGGAGAAAAGCAAGTCAAAAAAGGGGTAAAGAGATAAAGAATAGAAAGGTTCAAGCAAAACCAACAAGAGATGAAGAAAAGAGAAGAAAAGAGGCATGAAGGAGTGCCACAGCCGTGGTAGATGAGAAGAATGGTTTCAGGCATTGCCGAAGATTGCCACGACCATGGTAGCCAAAGTGCCACGGTCGTAGAAAATTGAGCAACAATGAGAATGGCAAAAGAATGCCACAACTGTGGTGGCCAAAGTGCCACGACTGTGGTCAATTGTGGGATTTTTCGTGTCATCTGCCGAAAATTGCCACGGCCATGGTGGGCAAAGTGCCACGGCCGTGGCAAAGGAAAAAAGTGACCATCTGATGTCAAAAATTGACACGGCCGTGGTGGCCAAAGTACCACGACCGTGGCATGCTAACATTAGAAAGAGAGAAGATGCGAGAAAGGGCAAACAAGTGGGGACCAAAGGCAACTTTGAAGGCATTTTTGAGAGAAATTTTGTAGGGTTATTAGGTCATGTGAGGGAGTATAAATACTCCTAAAACTTACTCTTTTAGGCATTCTTGAACTCTTAAGAATCACTCTCTTTGCTTCTTCAATGTTTAGATAGAATATTCTAGGGTTTCAAGAAGGAGGGGAAGGCTTGAAGATTTTGGGTTTCTCTTCAAAGTAACATTGGAGAGGGGTTCTTGGCTTCCATCTTTTCACTTTTTCTTTATCTATTGAGCTTAATTTCCATGTTTTGCTTTTATTTCTATTTTTGCTTTATGTTAGTTATGGTAGCTTAAATCTCTTGTTAGGACTTAGAGATGTAAGATATTGATGAATATTTGCTTATTAATGCATGGGTATTGTGTTTTATGTTCAATATTTGAAGATTGATTAATGGATCTTGTGATTTATTTTCTTAATTTGATGTTTGCCCATTGGAATTGATTTAATGGCTTGTTTTAATTGACTATTGTTGAGATTGATCACCTTGATGGTAGTTTAGATAATCCTAGTTGATGAATCGAGAGATGAAGGCTAGGAGAGGTCAACTTGCATTAAACTTGTGTGGTTTAGGGTAGAGATATACCTATGCCTACAAGGTGTTCGATGAAATTTCCCAATGACTTAATGAACCTAGTTTAGCTAATTGAGGGCGAAAAGACCCTTTTTCTAACTGTAGGTATTTCTTAAATGACCTTGAGAGAGGCTTTAGGCTAGCTTGGTGGAGAGAACACTCATTCCCAAAACCCCATTCATTATTAGTAAATAGGAGTCTTTAGTTGAATTCTCGATAGTCCTAACGCTTTATTAATTATTGTTTACTCCTTTTGTCAATTTTTTGCTTTATTAATCTTGTATTTAATCCAAAAACCCAAAAATCAAATCGTGTTATTTATTGCTTTTATTTTAAGAATTGATCACATTTAGTACTCGCTCCCTTGTGTTCGATATCCCTTGGAGTACTCCTTGGTAAAACTATATCGATTCTAGTACGCTTGCTAGAACCTGATCAACCCGCCCTTCAATAATCTACCATTTCATAAAATAAAATTTCTAGTCCATTGATTTATGTTAAATTTACATAGTTATTCAAGCATAAATCGATAACATTTTGGCCTTAAGTGTACTTAATGGTCCATGAATTTATACCTTTTTTCGTATTTTGTATAGGATCATGATATTTGCATGAAAATGGATTGAAAATAGTGAAAAAGGCATGGAAAATATGTTTTTAACATTGCATGACCAATGGAATAAAGCCGCAAAAAATCAGCTCAAAAGGCCTCACTTTGTCGTCGCGAGGAGCAATTTTGGATGCCACACCCTAGGCCACAATCATGGCCATTGAAGGCCATGAACATGGCTGCATAATGCCCCCAAATGTGCATAAGAATGGCAAGATAGAGGAGGACCAGAGTCATGGCCAGTTGGAGCATAAGTCATGGCCAAAAGGCAACGACCATGGTGCTGACCGTGGCCATTCTAATGGAGTGAATTTTGGGCAGTAGCCGGCCATGCTTATGGACATTGGAGGCCATGACCATGGCACACCCAGAAGGAGGAAAAAGTGTGGCATCTTTAGGACAATTGTCCTAGGGTTTTTAGGGGACCAAAAGAGGGTATAAAAACATCTCTCTCACCATTTTTGCCATTCTTGGGTGGCACACACATCAAGGAAGAGATAATTTTTCTCTCACATTAATTCCCAAGAAGGATTCAAAGCATTGAAGAGGAAAGAGAAGGGAGTTTGAAGAAGTCTTTCATCACCATTGAGAGAAGATTTATTCTTCCCTTTTTCCTTCTTTTACTTTGTTTAGAAATCATGTTTAGAATTTACATTTCTTGTTTTATGTTGTATTTTCTAAACATGTTAGCTTAAACCCTTATTAGGGTATTAGAGATGTAGACCTTGGATTGATGTTGCTTTAATGGATGATTTATATTTTGGGAATTGTGCTTTTATTGTTGAATCTACTGTTAATGATTCTTTTATTGCTAAATATATTGATGGTGATTGATTTATGACTAGTTGATGATTGAATGATGTTGTGCATCACAATGTTTTTTAGACAAGTCTAACTGATGAATTGAAAATGAAGCTTGGGTTAGGTTTACAAGCATAAAACTTGTATGGTTTAGGATAGAAATATACCTATGCATACAAGATATTCGATGAAATTCTCCTATGAACCTAATGGGCCTAACTTGGCTAGGTGAGGCCGAAAGGACCCTCATAGGAAGTGTAGGTACGATTTGAGTAACATTGAAATAGGTTGAGTAATTCATGAGGAGAGAACACTCACACCTATTTCTTTAAACCCAATTTCATCCATTACGCAACTAGGTCTTTGGTTTTATCTCTGAATCCCTAACATTTTCTTGTCATTGAGCTTCTTGTTTTCAAATTCTTACATGATTGTTTTTTCAAAGCCCCTCAAAGAAACTACTTGATGCTTTTAATTATTTTTGCTTTCTCATTTGACCATATTTAGACATGTTCCCTGTGAAGATGATACCTGAAGAATAATCATTTGGTTTTTATTACTACAATCGATTCTCGTGCGCTTACGATAAGCCGATCAAGTTTTTGGCACTGTTGTGGGGAGCGAAATTCTTTTTTTTTGGTGATTCTTTTTTTTTGTTTTACTTACTTTTTTTTTCTTTTTGAACTTGTAAGAATTTATGAATTTATGATGCACTAGGAGCTTGGAAAATCAAGAGATTGTTGCTTTGATTCCTGACACTGTGAGAGTTTTGATGACAAATTGAGCTAATAAAAGAAGAGCAACGATGGAAGGGAATGCTAGACCTCGAGGTGAGGTTGATGATGCTAGAGTGTAGCAACCTTAAAGACGAGTTGTTGGGAACCAATTGTCGGGTCGGATGAATATGAGGAAAATACAAATGCCGGTAATTGGAGCGTCCCATTCATGCATAAGGCTAATCTCAGCGGCAAGGAACTATGAATTGAAGAACATCCATTTCAGTATGCTACCATCTTACAAAGGTTTACCATCAGAGGATCCTCTCACATTCTTGAGAGAGTTCTACACCATTATCCAAACCTTCCCTCTTTACGGATTGACCAAAAAATGAGTTAAGGATGATGTGCTTTTCCGACAAATTGAATGATAGAGCGAATATTTGGTTGATGAATTTTCCAGAAGGGTCACTTATCACTTGGGAGGAGATCTATGAGGAGTCCATAATGAAATATTACTCTCCTCAAAAGACAGTAGAGTTGAGAAGCAAGATTTGCTGATTTTCACAATTGGAGGGAAAGGCTTTTCATGAGGCATATGACCATTTCAAGTTAATTTTGACCTAATGTCCACACTATCAATTTTAATTGGCCTTTCCACTCAATTCTTCTATGATGGGCTCACCATGCATGAGCAAACTTTGGTGGACACTGCTTCAGATGGTTATTTTGGAGAGAAAATGTCTGATAAGGTTTATGACATAAATGAATTGTTGGCAACAAATTCACAACAAAAAACTATCAGTGCATGAAGAGCATACATGCATGAGGTAAATACTTCATCTTCTCCTGAGTTAGCTTCAATGGTTGATGAATTGTCTAAGAAGATGAATTTGTTGCTTAAAAGGAATGCCTTCATGAATGAGAAATGTGCTTACTGTGGTGTGTTGGGACATGATAAGTTACATTGTAGTTTGAATAATGGTGGAGGAGTTGAATATGATGATGTGAATTTTAGGGGAGGATTCCCATAAGCTCAACCTAGGAATGACCGATATTCCAACTCATGTGATTAGAGATGGAGAAACCACCCAAATGTTTCATAAACAGACCCCAACACCAATCAAAAATTTCACAACCAACACCAATGAACCTCCTGGGTACCAACCTAGATCACCACCACTATTTCAACAAAACAAACCCCAACCACCAACCATATAAACTAACAAAGACAAAAAAAACCACCCTTGGAAGACATTTTAATGCAATTTATGTCTAAGATGGAGGTTAGAGTTGCCAAGGTGGACCAAGCCATTCAAGCTCAACAAGCGACTATCCAAAACTTTGAAATTCAAGTAGGACAAATAGCCAAGACCATTTCAGATAGAGAGAAGGGAAAGTTGCCTAACACATCCCAAGCGAACCCCAAAGAGAGTGTCATAGCTATTTCTTTAAGAAGTGGAAAGGAGCTTGAAGAGCCATATGTGGGGAGGTAGATAGGAAGAAGAAAGAGAAAGATGTGTTGGAAAACCCGATAGTGGTGAGAAAGTTGAGGGAGAACAAGTGCAACATAAAGAGCCTCCTTCCAACCAAAATGATGAGGTGAAACTTTATATGCCCCAAATTTCATTCACTTAATAGTTGATGGAACCGAATGTGACTCCAATCTCATTTCCTCAATGGTTGAAGTCTTATACCCAAGCCAAGGAATTTGAGAAGTTTCTTAATATGTTCAAAAAGTTTGAATTGAACATCCCTTTCTTGGAGGCCATTACACACACGCCAAATTATGCTAACTTCTTAAAGGAGGTTGTGGCTAACAAAAAGAGGTTGGAGGAGTATGTTTTGGTGGAACTTACCGAGTAGTGTAGTGAAATTTTATTGAACAAATACCTTTCAAAGCTCAAGGATCCAGAGAGCTTTAGCATCCCTTGCACTTTTGGAAAATTGGCAAATGTGGATTCCTTATGTCATTTGGGTGCTTCGGTCAACCTAATGCCCTCATCCATCTATAAGAAGCTTGGAATTGTAGAACTAACACCTACAATTGTCAAACTCCAACTTGTGGATTGCTCAATCAAGCAACCACTTAGAGTCATATAGAATATCTTGGTAACTGTAGGTAAGTTCTTCTTTCCTTTCGATTTTTATGTTTTAGATATTGATGATGCTTATGACACCCCCATCATACATAGAAGGCCTTTCTTGGCAACCGGTGGGGTGTACATTGACTTAACTAAAGGGAGTATACTATTTAGAGTGGGGAAGGAAATTGAGGAGTTTCATGTTTTTCAAGAATGTGCACGCACAATTTCTTAATCATGATGAAAATAGAGTGCATTCTTTAGAAACGTGTTGCACGATCTCTAAAGAAAAACCACTAGTTTGTCCAAAAGAATGATAGCTTGAGATGAAACCTAGTGCAAAAGAGAAAGAAGAATAAAAAGTGGTTGAGAGAGAAAATGAGAAATTGAAAGGGAAAGAGAGTGAGTGTTGTTTGAAGGGTGAGTTAGTTACGGACAACATGTTTGTTAGATTTGTGTCCTAGTCCAGTCATTCATGTAAATTGTCACTTATCATTTAATAAGGATGCATTTTATTTTCATATCTATGAAATACTTATAACGTGTTATATGAAGATAAAACCTCCATGAATAGTTTATTCTTTCTTATGTAATCAAATTTGACTTGATAGTAAAACCCTAAGGTAAAAAGAATACTATTCTAAATATCTCTAATCGATTATTATCATGGGAATGATATTGAGTTAAGGTTAGTATGTTGCTAAGTAGATAATTACGTTTTACTAATTATGGATATGAGATATCACTTAGAACATAGATACGTGTTAGAGAACATGTATTGGATTAACCTGCAATGAAAACACTTCATAGATTGATGTCACAAGTAGCTTTCATGCAGTGGTGATATTTGAGTCATTTGACTGAAACTCACTATCGAATCCTACTTGAGGAATCACATGTTTTGACTTGGTCAAATGTCTTCCGTAATAGGGTGACACTAAAGGCCATGATTGGATATGTCATGAATCTTGTAAAGAAGTGATAGTGAGAGTGACGAATTTGTTCCTCTTATGAAGAGTGATATCTCTAGGTCATTTGATGAGTACGATTGATAGAATGTATACATACTCAAATGAATTGATAAAAGGGCTTATTAATGTTTGTATATCAATCTACTTGGGATCAAGAAACACATTAAGCAAATAAGGTTGACATATATCCATGCCTTATGCTTAATTTAGATATCGTGAGACAAAAGGACTAAATACCAAACTGTGAAAGGTTAAACTCGGATCACAGACATCCACTCGATTATGGGTTGCCATAATGTATTACTAGGTACTTCTTATGGACTTTGAGTCCAAGTTTTGGGACAATGCCCATTGCCATTTTCGACAGAATATTCGGCCCATGTGTAATAAAAATGGAGTAATTTATTTGATGACAATGTATCATATCAATAAAATCCCAATAGACATTAAAATAGAGGAGAAAATTTGGTGCACACATATCCTTATTGGAGTTGTATTCTATTCTTATGTAATAAGTAATTAAGAGTCCTAGTTTGACTATTCTTCTCTTGACCTAATGCATAAAGACTACAAAACCTATTTTTAGGAGTTTTCATTCTTGTAGGACAAGTAATAGGAAGTTTAATACTTGTATGACAAGTAATAGAGTTCTAATACTTGTAGAACAAGTAAAGGAGTTCATATACTTGTAGGACAAGTAAGTAGAAGCCTAGTACATGTAAACTAGGTTTTCTACACATCTATATATATGTGTATTGAGGTTTGGACCTTTTTTGATAGATATTCTTGAAGCATTGACCAAATTTTGACACACCAAAAGAGAGAAACTTTTGTGAGAGCTAGAATAGCGATTCTCGGTGCTAGTACACTAAATTGATTAAACCAAATTCGTTTTGTACTAAAAGCTACAGCAGCATAGCCATTCGGCCGAACCATTAAAGCAATTTTAAGGTAAAATTCACAAACCGTAATCGCGTATGTCGATGTTCATAGATCCTTGGTGGAATTCTAGGATTAAAATTTTTGTTTTTTTCGCTGCATTATCCTTATATGAATGTCATATTTTAGCTACGAATTCCAACCATTTTTACTATTTTTCACCAAAGAATCACTTTCTTTATAACCCCAAAGTTTCCATGTGCGGTCCACTCATGATTTCTAAAGTTCATTCATTCGGTCCTGGACATTATTTTGCATGATCATAAACCAATAACTGTTTATAAGAAGCATTTGAGACCTTTCAAGGATCCACATGTAACACTATTTGGCATCCCAAAAAGTTCTTTTAGATACGTTTGAAATGACATTAAACTACTTTTCGTCCGCAATGATATTAAACTATGGTTATCTTGCATTGCATATTGTATAGGTTTCAATTTGAGTGCCTAGACATTATTTTGCATGATCATAAACCAATAACTGTTTATAAGAGGCATTTAAGACCTTTCAAGGGATCCACATGTAACATTATTTGGCGTCCCAAAAAGTTCTTTTAGATACATTCGAAATGACATTAAACTACTTTTCGTCTGCAATGATGTTAAACTATGGTTATCTTGAATTGGATATTGTATATGTTTCAATTTGAGTGTGCATTTTAGCTTAGAAGCACGTTTATCTTTCTATTTTGCATGTTTTTTTCCACAAAATGGTATGAGAAGTTATTTATACATAGATACATGTCATTCCTCTCACAAACTCTAGCATGCATACAATTTTGTGTTTCCCCTAACCTTTGAAGTTTTCATGCTAATGATGGAGTCATGCATTCAAGGCAAATCAATGACGAGCAAGCAACAATTAGAGAAGTTTTCTAAACCCTATCTTTTTACTTGATGCTTTATTGTTGTTATTGAACTTGTCCTCATGTTTTGCATACTTGCTTAGTTTGGTCAGGACTTATATTCTTGAATATTGAGGACAATGTTCATAATAAGTGTGAGGGGAGGGGTTTATTGATTGTTTGATGCTTAATTGATTATATTGTCTTTGTTTGAGTATTTTGACTAAATTATGCTTGAATTTTGTTTAGAACGCATCAAATTTGAAAAGAATGAGTTTGAATTCAATTGGTTGGAGGCCATGACCGTGGCACACCCAGAAGGAGGAAAAAGTATTGGCAAAAAGGCACAAATTTTTTAAAAACTACTATTCAGTCCTCCAAATATTTATATTTACATATCATACCTCAAACAATTAAAATTTTACATTCTACTCACCTAAAAAGAAATTTTATCAAAAACACCTCAAATTCATCCAAACTGATGCAATCCATTTCCAATCACCTCAAAACATGTTCAATCATATGAATCAACACTTCATAGCATCAATAGAACAAATGGATATCGAAATCCCCAATTTCCCTCTTCCAACAAACCCTAACCTACAAATTCAATTCCAAATCAACTTCCATGGTCATATTCCTACACAAATCCATCCTTCATTCAACCTATTTAAAGATATCTAACCAAAATCCAACTGAAAATCAGCCTACAATCAAATTCGTCCAACCCCATTTATCAAAACTAAACACAATAACCATTTCATAAAATCACATCCTTATGCACAAAAACAAGTCCTAGATGACTACTCTACATGAATAGAAAATAAAAATGACTTGAGGAAAATATTTTATCTCAAGAAGTAGAATGGATTGAAGGAGAGGGAAAGTGAAGAGAAGAGAGGTCGGTTTTGGAGGTGGTGGATTGTTTGGAGTAGAGTGTGGCCAACCAAATGGTGTGGGATGGAGTATATATAGACCCCATCTCCTAAACTCACCATTTCATTAAAAATCAGTTCTCACTAGAGTAACACAATCGTTTACTTGAGTAATCCTAGTTCCAGTGGAGTCTAAAGACAATTGTTCACTCGAGTAACACACATGGTTTACTCGAGTAACACATAATTCTAGGGGACTAAAAAATGATCACATCACTTAAGTGACATGCCATTTACTCGAGTAAACACACACTTCACTCGAATAAACATGGAATTACCCTAAAGTCCACCCATAATCAAGCAAGGCATTACAAGGGTCATGGAGATGGGAGTGCAAAACACACAAATTTTCCAAAAGAAAAGAATAATTAAATTCTTAATAAGATAATTATGAAATAAAATTATCTTATCAATAATTCTTCATAATATCTAATTTATAAATGAGATAATTAGACATATTTATCTTATTGACAATTAGAATTATGTTTGCGATAATATTTGGTATTATCACTTCCTTTAATGTGGAGAATGTATAAGGACCACCATATGTCTACATTCGTTCTCTACAAATTCTATAAATAAAGGGTCACCCATCACATTTATACACAGACACTACATTGGAGAAGACCTTGAAGAGAAGAGAAGAGAAGAGAAGAGGAGATCAAGCCTAAAAACTTTAAAGTTCTTCATCAAATCTTCTTACAAGCAAGCTTCATAGAAGAGTTCGTGTTTCCAACATTTAATTCAAGGCCAAGTGATGCATGCTAAATTTGCACATTAATCCAAGCATAAATAGATAGCATTTTGGCCTTAAGTGTGCTTAATTGTCCATGAATTTAATCCTTTTTGGTGTTTTGTGTAGGATGAATGAAATGCATGAAATGTGGGCGAAAAGTGATGAAATGGCATGAAAAATATGTTTTAAAAGTTGCAAGATCAATGGACGAAAGTGTGAGAAAAATTAGCTCAAAGGGCATCACGGTCGTTGCGGCAAGGAGAAATTTTGGAGGCCACGATCATGGAATTAGACGCCATGGTCATTGCATTGGAGGCCACAGTCATGGAGACAACCACCATGGTTATGGAGGCAAGCACCATGTCCATGATTTTAGGCAGAAGCAAGCCACGATCATGGCCCTGGAGACCATGACCTGCAGAATGTGACAATGAGAGAGAAAAAGGTGGTGACGAATGAGGAAAAACTTGGGGGGACCAAGACACATTCAATGGGCTTTTTTTGAATAATTATTGAAGGGTTTACATTAGGGATATAAATACTCCTCTTATTTGCCCTTTTTAGGGGGATTCCATAAACATTATTGGTGACTCATAGAATCATTCTCTTTGTTTTTTAAGTTTTTAGATAGATCATTCTAGGGTTTTGTGCAAGAACAAAAGGTAAATCTTGAAGGTTAGGAATCTCTTGAAGGAGACGTGAAGACACTTCTCTATATCAACTCTTCCTCGAATTCTTCACATTTGTGTTTAATTACTATGGGTTATTTTTGCTTTTATTGTTTTATTTGGTTTTCTTTTATTATGGTAGCTTAAATATCTTGTTAGGACTTAGAGATGTAAGCTATTGATGAATACTTACTATTTAATGAATGGGTATTGTTTATGTGTCTTGAATTCCATATTTGAAGTTTATTTTTAATAGGTATTGTGTTGATGCTCTTTATTTTGAATGATTGCCCACGAATTTTATTTAATGGCTTGTTATGCTTGACTATGATTATGCTTGATCACTATAGTTATAGTTTAGGTAAGCATAGTTGAAGAATCGGAAGATGAAGGTTAGGTGAGTCCCACAAGCATTAAACTTGTGTGGTTTAGGATAGAGATATTATTTTCCCACAAGGTGTTCGATGAAATTCGCCAATGGATTAATGAACCTAGTTTAGCTAATTGAGGTCGAGAAGACCCTTTTAGTAAATGTAGATATGACATAAATGATCTCGAGAGAGACTTTAGGTTAGCTCGGTGGAGAGAACACTCAATCCCAATACCTCATTCGTTAATGTAGCAAGTAGAACTCTTTAGTTGAAAACTCGAAAGTCCTAACGCTTTATTATAATTGTTTATCTCTTTTATTTCCAATAACTTGCCTTTGTCAATTTTGCATCTTTAATCAAAAATCCCAAAAATCACATCATCTTATTTATTGATTTTGTCCTTCGAATTGATCATCATTAGTACTCATTCCCTTAGGTTCGATATTTCTTGGAATACTCCTTGGTAAAATTACATCGATTCTCATGCGTTTGTGAGAGACCGATCACCAAATCCCTTGAATTGGTGTTTGAAGATTGAAGAACCACCAAAAATTGAAGGTAGCGAAGCTCAACAGAATTGAAGACTCAAGCCTTCAAAAACCAGAAGAGCCACTGAGATCAAGTCACCATGCCCTTGTCATTCTTCCACAACAAAGACCAAGAAGAATCGTCGAGATCAAACCATTGTACCCTCGTTGTTCTTCCATCCAACCACATAGAGATTGAGAACAATCTGCTAAGGCCCTCATTCTTGAACTAACATAACCAAGAAGCTTCGTTCAGATCAGGCCAAGGCATTGAAAGACTTCAACCCGATTCGAGAACAAACTGCAAAGGCCCTCAAATCACATTTTATCGAAAACAAAATTAGAGGAAGATTTTGTGGAACAAGAAATCAACCCATGGAGACCGAAGTTGATATCCAACTAATATTTTTCTTGTGATTTGTATTTATGTTTGTTATGTTCAGAACACAAAATTTGCGTGTACTGGGAGATTCACAAATTCTGGCCTCGAGTAAAGTTTTCATTATTCAGTTTAAAGACTTTGTGATTACACAAGTGTGCCTTGAGTTTTTCCTGAAATTCCATATTCTTCAAATAATCAAGATCATTGAGGTATAATTACGATCCCAATCATTATTATTTTTATATCTAATTCTTGATTGTGTGAAGAAGCGATGTTGAGTTCTTTCCAACAATAGGCCCATGAAGTTTTACTTGTACATGTCATGTTTGTAGCAATATTTGCATAACATGGATACAATTTGATGATGAATTGTCTCGGAAACGCAGGGAATGATGCGAGTCTGGATTTGAAGGTGTGATTTAGAGGAGAATTACAGGTGGACCTTAGAGAGCCTCTATAACAAGTTAAATTATTTATATTAAAAATGGTTCAAATTTCTTGTCATATTTTACATGTTTTGAGCCATTTTCAACTACATTGCTTAGGACAAGTCGTGTCCTAGGTTATGTCCTCCCATAATTAGCCGAAAATTTTTCTCGTCTTTGTGCACGTATTAATACAGGTGCAAGGGAGAAGTATTAGCGAAGAGAATTACCAAAAGAAAAATAAATAAAGCTACTTATTATAATTAAGTTTTGAAGTTATTGCAACTTTGGTTATGAGTTGTTGAAGTATCTTAAGTTATGAGAGTTAGCTTTAAAGTTTTTCAAGAACATATTTAACTTTAGAGTTATAAATTAGTTTTAAATTTTTAAGTTTCTCAAAGCTCTTTTGAGAGCTATGTATATAGATGTATAAAGGCAAGTAAGATCTTAAGTTTAAAAATTCAAGTATTTCTTTGAGTGAGTTTTTCTCTCATCCAGTTCTCCTTTGCCTATGGTGCATGTGTAAGGTTTGTGAGTTTTTGTATCCTCGGCTTGGCTTACCAAGTGGTCACTTTAGCCATTCCAACCTATTGGGCTTTCTATACCTTGCAAGAATCGGTACCCTTATCTTTCCTACATCAGTTGGTATTAGAGCTTTGGCTCGAGATATCTTTCTTATCACCACATTATCACATCAATTCCTTATGACAAAATAATCATGCCACCTAGATCTCAAAATGCAACTTGCCAACATAAACTTGATGTGGAAAGTTTGCCACATCAAATCCAAGAACTATAACAAGAAGTTGAGGTTCTAGAAAACAATCAAAATCAAATTCAAGTTGAGAATCAAAACATAGTGGTGATGAAGTAACCCTTTTTTATAGTGAGGAGGGATCTTCATCTGGTGAAGAATCTCCTCGTCGTCAATAGATAAAAAACAAGCAATTATCACAGGATTTAGGCATCAAAATTGAAATTCCTAAATTTGAAAGGCGCTTGCAAGTTGATTGGTTGCATACCATCAATTGAGTGTTTGATCTGAAAGATATTCCTGGTGATAAGAGAGTTAAGTTTGTTCCTATCAAGCTTAAGAAACATGCTTCTAATTGGTGGGAGCGATTAAAACGTCAAAGACAAAGGAATGGTAAAAGCAAGATTTGAACTTGGGAGAAGATGTGTTGATAGCTTAATCGAAAGTAACTTCCTGAGCTCTCAGCCAGTAAGCCTTTAATGACTTCAATAATCTACATCGCTGTTCTTTGACTGTAGAGGATTACATTATTGAATTTGAGCAATTACTTATGAAATGTGACATCCATAAGCCAAAAGAACAAACCATAGCATGTTATCTTGGTGGTTCGAATAGTGAACTTGATGACATTGTTCAACTCCAAACCTACTGGACGTTTAAATCATGTTATCCCTTTGGGAATGAAGGCGGAGAAGCAAAATTCAAGAAAGAATCTTGGCAATCCCATTAAACCCAAGCAAGAGGCTCCTAATCTGGAGAATCAATCTTCAAAATTCTCGTCAAAAGTGAAGGCAAGTTCTTTTAAAGAAGTTTCTAAGGATGATAAGAATATCATTTCTACCCGACCTGCTAATTTTAGTGCAAGAAAATGTTTCAAATGCCAAGGCTTCGACATAATGTTGCAGATTTCCCAAATAGAAGAAATGTTTCTTTAACAGAAGAAGGGGTTACAACTCTTTTGAAGAACAAGAACCACCTATATTTAACGAGGAAGAGGAAGAAGTTACCTATGTCGATCATGCTGAATCGCTGATTGTGCATTGAAGCCACAACATTGTTGTGGTGATCGAAGACGAGAGTTGGTTTCGCCAAAACATTTTTCAAACTAGTTGCACTTTTAAAGGAAAAGTTAGTGACATGGTTATTGACGACGGGAGTTGTGAGAATGTTGTTTCAAATTACATGGTTTGAAAATATCAATACCGACCGAAGACCACCCTCAACCTTACAAGTTAGAGTGGTTGAGAAAAGGCAATGTAGTAAAGGCTATTAAATGTTGTATTGTCCAATTCTCAATTGGAAAGAAGTATGAAGATGCAATTTGGCATGACATTGTTCCTATAGATGTCTGCCACCTGTTGTTAGGACGACCATGAAAATACGACCGTCATGCTATTCATGATGGTTTCAAGAATATCTATTCCTTTACTAAGGATAGTGTGAGGATTAAGTTGAGCCCCAGACAAGTCCCAGGAGACAGGTGCTTTGATAACTAAGTTTGATTTTGAGAAGGCATATCATCTTTCATAAATAGCATGTTTTATACAGCTAGTGGAAGAGAACAAGATTTATTTGTGTTTACCAGATGAAGTGAGAAGGCTTCTTAAAGACTTCATTGATATTGTACCTCATGAGATTCCTTTTGGCTTGCCACCAATGCGGGATATTCAACATGCAATTGACCTTATTCATAGGTCATTCATTCCTAATATTCGTGGATACAGGATGAGTGCAAAGGAGCATGAAGAGCTTCAACGCCAAGTAAAAAAAGCTTGTAGAGAAAGGCTTCGAAAGAGAAAGTGTTGGCCCTTGTGTTGTTCCTGCTTTACTGGTTCCTAAGAATGGATCCTAATGCATGTGTATTGATAGTCATGCTGTGAACAAGATTACTATCAAGTATTAATTCCCAATACCTTGTTTGGACGATTTGTTAGATTAATTGCATGGAAAACTGCATTTAGGACTAGAGATGGCTTTTATGGATGGACCGTTATTCCATTTGATCTTTCCAATGTTCTCATCATTTTCATGCAACTGATGAATGAGAATTTTGATCTTTCATTGGAAACTTTGTAGTTGTTTAATTTGATGATATACTGGTTTACAGTAAAGATAAAACGAAGCATATTACCCAACATCGTCAAGTACTTGAAGTGCTTAGAGACGAAAAACTTTATACCAATTTGAACAAGTGTTCATTCTTGATTGATCTTCCTCGGCTATGTCATTTCTATCCAAGGTATTGAAATGGATCAAAGTAAGGTTTATGCTACCGTTAGTCAGCCTACTCCAAGAACTCTAAATAAAGTTCGAAGCTTTCATGGCTTAACTTCATTCTACAGGAACTTCATAAGAAACTTTAGTACCATTGTTGTTGCACTCACAGAAAGTATGAAGGGAAATATTTTTTTATGGAATGAAAAGCACAAAAGAGTTTTCAAAAATGAAGAAAAGGATTACTAAGGGCCGTACTTGCTCTTCAAAATTTTGATCTTGTTTTTTGAAGTTGATTGTGATGTCTCAAATGTTCGAATTGGTGTTGTTCTAAGTCAAAAGGTCAACCCATTGCATCTTTTTACTGAGAGCAAATGATTCAAAGCTCAAATACTCCACCTGTGACAAGGAGTTTTATTCCATTGTTCGAGCTTTAGATCATTGAAGTAATTACCTATTTTCTAATGAGTTCATCCTATACTCTGACCACAAAGCTTTCAAGCATTTAAACTCTCAATAAAAGCTCAATCATCACCGTGCAACATGGAATGAATTTTTGCAAGCATTTCCTTTTCTTCTCAAACACAAGTCTGGTACTCAGAATAAAGTTGTTGATGCTCTAACTCGTCGCCATGCATTACTTTCTTCCTTGAAGTTAGAAGTTGTTGGCTTTGAGGCTTTGAAAGAATTGTATTAGAAGGCTCTTGATTTTGCAGAATTGTGGATGCTAATTTCCAAATGTCATTATCATCAATTTCATTGCCAAGATGGATTTCTTTTCAAATGAAATTAGTTGTGTTTTCCACAATGCTCTTTGCAAAAAGGTATTATTTGGGAAGCTCATAGTGGAGGTGTAGCTGGACATTTTGGGAGAGACATGACTTTAGCTCTTGTTAAAGAGAATTTATATTGGCCTAAACTAAAGGGAGACGTGCTACAAGCTCCTTGGGAGGACGTGAGTATGGATTTTGTTCTAGGTCTACCAAGAACTCAAACAAATAAAGGCTCAGTCATGGTCGTTGTTGATAGATTCTCAAAATTGGCTCACTTTGTGCCATGCCAGAAGAAAAATGATGCTTCGTATATTTCTGACATGTTTTAGAAAGAATGTTTGTCATCATGGTATCCCGACGACTATCACTTTTGATCGAGATGTCAAGTTTGGTAGTCATTTATGGAGAACACTTTTGAAGAAAATGGGGACTCAATTACAATTTAATTCAGCTAGTCGTCCCCAAACTAATGGGTGAAGCGAAATTGTAAATAGAAGCTTTGGAAATTTCTTTGGGCGTTTTGTTGGAAAAAAAAAAAGATTCTTAGTAGGATTTAGTTTCAGCCCAAGCATAATTTTCTTATAACAATTCTATAAGTCAATCCATTGGATGGTGTCCTTTTGAAGTTGTTTACAGGAGACATCCTATGAGTTCTCTAGATCTTGCGCCTCTATCAACTAAATATAAATTTCGTTCTAATGTTGAAGATCGTGCTAAGGAGCTTAAGAAGTACATGAGGAGGTTAGAAAGAAGATCCTTAAGCAGACTGCAAGGTATGAAAAGCAAGCTAACAAAAATAAAAGCCTACAAAATTCAATGTTGGAGATTTATTTTGAATTCACCTGAGAAAAGAAAGATTCTAAGCTGGACACCATGCTAAGCTATCACCCCAAGCTGATGGTCCTTTTTGAGCATTGGAACGAATCAAAGATAATGCTTACAAAATTAAATTACCATGTGAGTATGGTGTGTCTGCTACTTTCAATGTTGTTGATTTGTCTCCATATTATGAAGGTCAAATGGAGAAGTGATAACACACTAGAGGGTGGTGAATAGTGTCATATGGCACTTCATTGGAATTTCTGGGTTTTGGGCACTTCTCTTGACCTCTCTTTGAATTGTGGAAGCTTGTGTTGATAAACATATAGAGAAGAACAAAGAACACCAAGGTTTATAGTGGTTCGACAACTCTCTTGCGTACATCCTCTACCTAAGTATACCCACTTAGGTTTTCCACTATTTGCCTCTCAAAGGCTAATCACTTTTTCAAATGTGTAGTGAGAACCTTTACAATCACTTTTCTTAGGTATAATGATAACTTCTATAATTAGTTTTCCAAGGTAATGTGAGAACCTCTACACTTTTCCTAGGTAATGTGAGAACCTTTCCCAATATCACTTCTCAGTCTAGTGAGAACTCTCCCCAGACTAGTTGTATTCTATAAGGTACAACTATTTTAAGCCCCTTCATGAAACTCTGACAAGAGTATGATTGTTTTGAATACAAATAGAAAACTCTCAATATCTCACAAAAGCATCAAAGACTATACAAGATTAATGAATGCTCTTAATCTACCCACAAAAGATGAAATATGCTTCTTGAATGTTTGATATATGTGTGATTGGGTTCAGTACTTTTTTCTGATGTGTTGGAGGTATATTTATAGGCTTTCAAGTCGATCTAGCCATTGTCTAAAGAATACTAGCCATTGTAGCTTGAATCACTTCATCATCATTACAATCAGCATGACTTACGTGTGCAAGACTTCAAAATCATTCCAAATTAGTAGTTGATGTGACTTGTCAGTAGCTGTTGTGAATATCGTGTTGTCTTGTTAATATACACTTGCGTGTGAAAGACACTAATTGCAGACATAAGTCTTGTCCCATTTGTTTCAGTAGCTTCTGTTTTCTTTTCCGTGAACAATTCTGTGCGCAATAACCATTTCTGTGTGTAACTAAAGCGTCACGTGTGCAAGCAAACTTTCCAGTAGTTTGTGAACATCAAAACTAAAGATAATCTCAATGCAAGTCCTTTGTCACAACCAGAGTTAGGCCGGTGATCGGCGTACACGGTGAACTGTCTATGGAAGCCCACCTTATCTCGCACAAGCCTCGGAGATACATATATTCTACCCAAACATTCATTTATCAAAACATTTATTTGTAAAATACGATATAAGAAAATAGTGATAAAATAATACGATCAAATAAATATAAAACCGTTATCGTAAAATCAGTATCCAAAATAAAAAATACAACCCAATATCCCCACAGAAACTCGGTATGGAACTTTAACAGCAAAATAGAAAAGTAGAGCCCGAACGAGGGCACTCACTGAGTAGCAAACTGGTGACAGGATGCTGAACAGATGCTGAGCGTTAAAATATATATGCCAGACATGCAAAGAAGATAGATTGAAATAAAATCGGGGCCAGGCCCCAGTTAGGAAACAACACTCCAGATTGCCTCATATGTGCCTTATAAAGACAATTTTGAAAATCATTCAAAAGATACTGCACACGTATATACCGATATGTCATATATACACACTACGTATGTAATAGTTTTCAGAAAACATTTTACCAAAACATTTGCATACTGAGCAGACAGCATGCATTCAGATATTACCAGAGTATATATATATATATATATATATATATAACAGAGTCATGATATGAGACTATAACAGAGTGTACAGAATAGTATTATGGACTCAGCCACTAGATAGAACAGAGCATGTATCTGGCCGGATACATGGCTACCACTTTACCTCGGCAACTAGGGTCTTCACAGAGCATTCATATATCAAAGGTTACGTACCCCGTAACTAGGTGTCCTAGATCATAATATATTATATACAATAAGATAACAGGCATTCATACATAACAGATTTCTACATATATATATATATTAACTGAGTAAAATGTTGGTTATTACAAACCACACAGTCCGATTAATAATTAGCCAAATAATTATTAGTCAGATTTCATGTCATATGCCGACACAACAAAAACTATATAAGTAGGAAGACACAACCTATGTGTCAGAAGCTTCCATTTCACTCACCTGGAATCCAAAGCAAAGGATCCAGTCAGACACCACTAGTATGTTGGTCATGCTGGCAGGAACATGAAACTGGAACAGATACATACATAATGGATGTCAGAAAAATGATATTGATACTGTGGCGGTACCGAATGCATGATATGCATATGCAGATGCTAACCCACGAGATCACAGAAAAACCTAGCTTGAAAGAGAATCTATCTCTCCTGACCCAAAGATCTGGAACCCACGAAAAATTATAGATAGGCCCTCAAACTTTCCAAAATTTCCAACTTAGTCCTCAAAGTGTTCTACTAGTCCTCCATGTAGTCAAAATTATCAAATAAGACTCTTTAACTCTCAGAAATCGACAAATATGAAAAGATACAAGCTTAGGCTCTAAAATCACGGCTTACTTGAGTAAAATAATATCTTACTCGAGCAACTTCACCTTGAATTACTCGAGTAGAAAAATTCTTACTCGAGTAATTCCACCCTGGGTTCACTTGAGTAAGTTCATGTCTTACTCGAGTGATTCCTTCCCAGAAAACTCCGAAAATCTCCAAATGAAATTCAATCGATTAAAAACGCTACCAATCACCCAAATTGCGCCTAAACAACCTCCAGAATATTATTCTATACAACAATGCAACTAAAAATCACTCCAAAATCACTAAAACCCGAATTGGTTCATACCCAGTTATGAACACCTTCGATTCTCATGATTTTAGACATAATCTAGGTGTTTCTAAACTAACAAAGCTCCGATTTCATCAACCCTAACACCCATTTCCATCAGAAACACCAAGAACAATTCCAAATTTGAAACCCTAGTTTTAGCCGTCACTCCCCAAAATGCTCAACAGAAGGATGCATTCAAAGAGAAAATGAAAGAAACAACAATGGAAAAAGATAGATCTTACCTCAAGGAATCAATGGTAGGCAATGGAAGAGGAACATGGACGGATTGAGGAGTAAATGTGGCTGTTGGAAGGAGTAAATGACAAAGCAAGGTTGGGTAAGGGTATTAAATAAACCAAGAAGGCAAAACGCAGCATTTTGCAAATTGCCTAAGTTAATTCAGGGCTTACTCGAGTAACTCAGGATGTTACCCTAGTAATTCATGTCACAAAGGAACATCCAAGCCCCGCTCACTAAAGTAGGTCCAAAACTTACCCAAGTAAGTCTTGATCCCAAAACACACGACACATAAACCCAATCCTGTCCACTTGAGCAACACCAAAACCTACCAGAGTAATTCTCCTTTCTTACTCGACTAACACATGAGTTACTCGAGTAACTCCAAGCTCATTCACACAACAAGGTTTCTCAAATACCACCAACACTTGGACAACATCTCCGAACCCAAGGATTGGATTAGAGACGAACACCAAAAGAAATTCATCCTTGAATTTTCAGACAAGCCAAATAAACGCTAAGATCGAATCTAGATCTTCAAATCAACTGAGAGGTAACAGAACACCAATCTATAAATTTAAGAAAATTCTAACTCAATCGAGCACAGGTATGCAAAAAATGATGCAGAGACAAATGTAGAGACTGATGTAGATACATAATGCTATACATGGACAGAGACAGAACAAAATGGATAGATAGACAGAAAGGTACCAACCTAAGAGTCTACAGACTCAAACAATTACAGATACATATGCCGCATCTCATTCTCGGCCTCCCAAGTGGCCTCTTCAACTGAATGGTGACTCCAAATCACTTTCACAAAAGCTCTCTCCTTATTTCAGAGTCTCTTGACTTATTGATCAACAATCCTCAATGAAACCTCGTCTATGACAGATCGGGTCTAACCTCAACCGATTGCAGTGCCAGAATATGAGACGGATCTGAGATATACTTTCTCAAAAAGGATACATAGAACACCGGATGAACTGAGGCGATAGTGCCAACTCATATGCCACAGCTCCAACGCGGCCTATGATCTAAAAAGGACCAATATATCTCGGGCTCAACTTGCCCTTCTTCTAGGCATTTATGCTTCGGATCAACGTAACTCTTTCTCAAAAGTCACCAAAATAAGATCTGGCCCTAATGACTTTCTCACCGGCCTCGGCCTAACATAGCGGAGATCTACACTTCCTGCAATACAACGCCTCGAATGGTGTCGTCCCGATACTCGAATGGTACGCATTGTTGTACGCAAACTCTACCAGAGGAAAATGGGAATCTCAACTCCCAACAAAATCTATTGTTCACACTCTCAACATATCCTCCAATGTCTGAATTGTACGCTCAGACTGACCATCAGTTTGTAGATGGAAAGCTGTACTGAAATCCCATCGAGTACCCAACTCCTCCTGCAGTTTACCCCAAAACTATGATGTGAGCTTAGGACCTCTGTCTGACACTATAAAGACTGGAACACCATGTAGACATACAATCCTGTCAATATATAACTTTGCCAAGCGTCCTGCTCCATAGGTCGTCTTGATAGGGAGAAAATGTGTTGACTTCGTCAAACGGTCAACAACCACCCAAATGGAATCATACCCTGCAGATGTCCTCGGTAGTCCCACTACAAAATCCATTTCCATTTCCACTCTGAAAGTGGCATCTGCTACAGTAATACAGAAGGTCGTTGGTGCTCAAACTTAACTTACTGATAAGTCAAACACCGGCTGATGAACTCACTGATGTCCCTCTTCATCCCTGGCCACTAATAGGATTCTAAAAGATTCTGATACATCTTAATATATCCCTGGTGTACAGAATATATGGAACTTTGACCCTCAGTTATAATCGCCTCCAGTAGCCCACCCGAAGATGATACGCACAATATCAGTCAAAACCAAAAGACTCCAGTGTCATCAATGTTAAATCTCAGCACCTCAGAGGATTTAACCTTCTCCATCAAACTCAAAATATCATAATCCTCCTTTTGAGCCTCCCTAACTCTATCCAACAGAACATGCCTCTCCTCAATATGACCCAAAAACACTCCTGAGTCATCAAACTATAACTCAACTCCAGACTCCATCAGGCGCTGCCACTCAGACACTGTAGGTCGTCTCTCAACAAAGATATGAGCTAGGGTACCCATCGACTTCCTGCTCAGAGCCTTGCCAGGATGATATGATATGGTTCAATCATAATCCTTTAGCAACTCTAGCCAACGTCTCTGCCTCAGATTTAGGTCTTGCTGGCCGAAGATGTACTTCAAACTCTTATGATATGTGAAGATCTCAAAAGTCTATTCGTACAGATAATGCCTCCATATCTTGAGTGCGAACACCATTGCTGCTAACTCTAGATCATACGTCGGGTAGTTTTGTTCATGCCTCTTAAGCTGTCTTGATGCATGGACGATCACTTTGCCATATTGCATCAACACACAACCCAGGCCAACTCTCGATGCATCGTAATATACCGTAAAGCCTCCAAAACCTGATGGTAACACCAACACTGGCATACTGGTCAAACAATTCTTCAGCTTCCATAAACTATCCTCACACCTATCAGACCAGACAAATTTGACTCCTTTTTGCATCAACCGAATCATAGGAGCTACGATCCTCGAGAAATCTTGGGTAAACCTCTTGTAGTACCCTACCAAGCCAAGGAAACTCTGAATCTTCATAGCAGTCTTGATCTCACATAATGGAGTACAACCTCCATTTTCTTGGGATCCACCAAAATACCCTATCTCGATACAACGTGTCCAACAAACACTATCTACTCGAGCAAAAACTCACATTTTAAGAATTTAGGGTAGAGCTGATGTTCTTGTAAAGTCTGTAACACTGACCTCAAATGGTCAT
>CAODLS011065334.1:0-13886 GCA_948243855.1 Flueggea neowawraea | reverse complement strand
TAAAATAAGAAAATCCCGCTGAAGCTCCCATAAGATTTTGGAGCTGTGAACATGTCATTTGGTGATGATGGTTTTGGTTTGTTGGCTTTTGGCTTGTTGGGTTTTTGATTGGATGCTGGGTTTTGGGTGGATGTTGTGTTTTCGGTTTGGTTAACCATTAAGGGTTTAATGGTTTATGTGGCTCGTCTTTTATTTTCCACGTTGGCATCTAAAAATTTAGATCACACGCATGAAACATACGTTTGGGTTGGTGTTAAACGATTACGTTTTTAATATTTGAAGGATAATGATAGCAATTTTAGTAAGTTCAAGAAGATTTTTATTGAATCACAAAATTCAAGAGCTAAATTACATAATCGTTACAAGTTAAGGGGTTCACTTAGGCCAAAAGAAAACAAGCGCATGGAAGGGGAGACAAATATAGGCCCCTACTATACCATTACAAAAAAATGGTACAAGACGTCAAAAAAGAACCAAACAAAGAAGCCAAAACAAGAAGCAATTGGATTGAGTGAGTGAAAAAAAAAAGGTAAAAAATACGAATTGAGTGAAAAATGAAAAAGGGGGGAGTGGTGGTGGTGGTGGCTATTTGGGGAAGCAAAAACCAAAATTTCCAATAATGGAAGTGGGACGAGGCTGTAGTTGGAGAGTTCTGTTTTCCTCAACTGGAAACAGTAAGTGGGCCTTCCCTCCTCTCTCTCCACATTTTCCTTTTTTTTAAATATTTATTTCCTTCATTTCATTTTGCAATTTGCATATTTCAATCCCACATTTCTATTTCTCTCTCTTTTTTGGAATATTTTTTTTCTTTACGGTATAAAAAAAGAGTTGAAAAAGACTAGTAATATCTCTTTTGGAATGCTAATTCTTATAAAGACCCACTTGTTCATTGTCCTTAATTAACCTCTTTTGATCATCCTAGTTATTGGCTTTCCTTCTTGTCTCTTGTACTTTTTCTTTTAATACTTATTTTGATAGAACGGTAGTTTTTGCTTTACTCCCCATTAATTTTAAGAGTTTTTTCAACATACTCTTCAAATATAATATTTTATCTTATTATTTATCTCAAATTTTAAACATAATTTTATTTTTACTACAATTTAATTAAAGTATCCATAGTACTAGTCTACTTGTTAAGGTTTTATATATTTTTACAAGAATAAATAATAAAAAATTCAATTTTTTAAAAATATTAAACTAGCAAAATCTGCTCATATACCATATTTAGCATACTAATAAAAAAACTTGTTAATTATTTATTTATTTATTTTTAATGATGTCTGGAGATTGAAAATTTTACTAGTTAGAATTAAGCTAGACATTTTATATTAAAAATTCAATTCTCCGCTAGATTTATTAATCGTTATTAGATTATATAATTCACATAATTAATTTAATTCAAAAAAACTTTCTTGGCTTTTTTGTGAGGAATAAATAAAAAAGATATTTTTAAATTGGTATAAAAAATAGAATAGAAAATAATTTCAATTATATTTAATATTAAAAGTATAATTAGAATAATTTTTAAACATTGAGCTCATCGATTATATTTGTACTAACGGTACTATTATATGAGTACTATCGTTTTGTACTATGAACCAACTTAAATTAATAAATTCAAAGTTTGATCCTAGCTAAAACCTCATAATATATTAACACGTTCTAACTGTGCCTATTGGAAAAATTGTTCGGAGCTGGTCATATGAAATACGGGTGGCACTAACACTATATTAAACTTTTCTTTTAGATCGAATAAACAATGTATATATAATATTATATTCTCATATCATCTAGAAATCGAGATCAAGATCGTTCATAAGTACCTTCCTCTCTCATATTGAAGCTTTTTTTCAATAACAAAACCGTAAGAGCCTATGAAATCAAATCAGACAATACCTCAGTAGACAAACCTGACGTAATCGTCAAGAAACATGGTCCATAACAATTGGCGTCGTTTGTGGGAACTCAAGCAAAAAGTCGTTGAGTTAAAACTATGTTTCCAAGTCATTTAACCTCGACTGGAAGACAATTATAGTGTCATGTTCTCATATTACTTAATAATCAAGACCAATGGTCATTTAAAGTCTACTTCTAAGGACCAATGCAAAATTGGTCTTGTACGGCAGTCTGCTGTAGAAAAGCCACCCCACAAGCAAGAAAAAAAATTAAAATAAAAAATGTTGCAGCTGCAACCGTGAGCCGTTGTAACCAACGATATATATTTTTTCTTATAAATACGCCATTCATTTTTTTTTTGTATTTTCTCTCCATAATACTCTTTTCTTCCAATTTCACTTTTCTCATTTCATCTCCTATCCAATTTTCTTCTGTCAAAAAATTTGATCTCAATTCAACCAATTCTTAAGAACCTAACTCAAATTATTTGTCAAGTTCTGTAAATTAATCATACAATTTTCAAACACCAAATTTTCCAAATCCTCCTATTCTGTCTCACCAATTGTTTCCAAAATTTCATGTATAACCAAAACACCTCTAATGCCCAAAATATGTCATTTCCTTTTCTAGCACCACAAATGCAAAATATATCATTTCCTTTTCCCTACTCCAATTTTCAAAATAATGTCACCAATTTGGATATTGGTTCTGGGACAAATAATTCAAATGCTACGGAATCGAATGCCTTATATGATTCTCAAGTTCCAGCCGTTACAACACCACCGGCAAATAAGTCTTCTTTTTCACCAATTGATGAGGACGAGGAATACGTATAGAAGCGCCTTCCTTGGAGTATAGAAGATGATCGAAGACTCGCACGACCGTGGATATCAATTTCAAATGATTGCGTTGTTAGCAATTGCCAAAATGAAAAAAAAAAAAGCATTTTGGAAACGAATTACTAAATATTTCAATGCAAATTGTGGAAATGACACACCAAGGAAAGTGAAAGCCATCAAGAACTATTGGTATTGGTTACTACCACTTGTGAATGCCTTTAACCAAATCTTCAACAAATTGAAAGACAAACATCGTAATGACTGGAGTGACGATCAAGTGAAGTAGCATGCTCGTGAATTATTTTTTCAAAATCCAAGAAACATTTCACCCATAAGCACGTTTGGACATTGCTGAAAGACGAGCAAAAGTGGAGAATGAACTGCTCGCTCCCGCGCTCATCAAAAAGAACAAAGAATAATGAAAGTGGTGTTTATACAAGTTCGGATACAAATGTGGAGGCGAATCTCGAAGATGATGAGGTTCGTCCAATGGGCCAAAATGTATCAAAATCTAAAGCAAAAGGAAAGATGAAAGTAAAGGGAAAAGAGACCGATTCAAGTGGGTCGCCTTATATGGAGGACGAAACCTTGGACAAATGGGCATCAAAGAAAGATGAAATTATGAATTATAAGGATTACAATATAATGATGGACACCAGCAACATGAATCCAATACAACTTGCTTTTCATGAGAAGATATGTGCCAAGATTAGAGTGAAATGGGGGATTTAATGGGAATTTCGTTGTTACATGTCTTATGCAATCTTTAATTTCAAATTTAATTTAATTTTTAATGTCAATTTAATTTCTATGTAATTTTAATTTTAAATATGATTCAATTTTAATATTGATTATTATTTTGGTAGAACAATTTTTTGGTATTATTCTTAAAATATATAATATTTTGCTAATTAAAAATATATATTTATTTATGTAGGAAAATATATTTTTGTGCAATATATATTGTCAAAGAAAATTAAATAAAAAGTGAAGTATTGATGGATCCCATAAGAGAGTCCAATGAGAATCTAAATTATTGAAGTAGAATGATATAATGAGAGAGAGCTTAATGGAAAGCTGATGTGACAGTGGTTTGGACCCAAAATGGGTCTAACTGTTGGAAATACCCTTATAAGTACATTATTCCTTCAAACCACTGAAGCATTTTTTCAGTGACAAAATCAAAACTGTGAGAGCTCATAAACCCAAAACGGATACTACCTCAATAGACATCCTTAGCGCGAGATCGTCAAGTGACATAATCCACAACAATATCAATCAAACTAAGAAATATATATATATATATGTACTTTCTTTCACATCAGAATGAAACTCACTAAGGTTCATACAAGTATTTTTGATCTAACAGTTATTGTTATATATATTTTTATAAAGAAAACTCCTATGTTTATTTATTATTGGCCTCACAAAAGAGGAGACCAATCTCCATAATAATCATAGAAAATTTGGATGTCCTTGAAATTTGAACTCAAGATCTCCTAGTCTTAGATGTGAGTTTTTATCAACTGAGCTACCAAACCTTGGCATAACTCTTGTTATATATAATTTAGAAATAGTGGGCACTTGAAAATATTTGAAATGGTGTTCAATTCTTTCCTTGACTTGTGTGTTTAGAACTTATAATATGTATTGTTCCAATAAGATTGAATTATAAGGTGGGTGGTTTTCACCAACCCTCTGTGAAAGAGAGTGCAAAAATGAATTGCATTTCAATATTTAGAATTTAATCATTGAAAAGAAGGTCCTTAATTTTCTATAATAAAACTAAAAAAAAGCTTTTAATATACTATAGTATCAAAACAAACATATACCAAACTTGCAGCCACGAAGTTGTTAAGTTGTCTTATAAAACTGTTTCTTTTAACGAAGTTGTACCATACAAAACTGTGCCAAAACTTTAAAAAGAACAAAAAAATCGTCAATATAAGACTGTCCACAACGGGACTAAGAACAGGGCTTCCGTTTTTAGTTTTCCAGACTGGGACGCATTACTGTGACCCGGTCTAGTGGAGGACGGCTACATTGTTAAGGGTAGGGCTAGACAAATCAATTTTTTTTTAAACTCAAAATTTGATCGTTGAATCGTTTTGATCCAACAGTCAGATTTACTTCCACATGATTAAAAAAAATTGTATTTAGTAGAAAGTTGAATAGGCGTCCCGCAAGACTCTTAAAGTAGCATCTGAGTTACGGATGAAAAAGCTGAGAGGTTAGGAATTGATGACTTTAATAAAATAACAATAAAAATACTGAGCAAATATTCCGCGGAATGACGTCGAGGACCGTGGGTTACGAGTAACTTAAAAGTAGATGCTCTTTTTTTTAGCAGGAATTCAAATCAATATAAGAGGAAAGATATATTTGATCGGCTTTCATGTGTGTTTCCTATAAAAGGCAACAATGGTGTCACACTATTAATATAATAGTACATATTCTTATATAATAATAATAATTGAAAAAATAGTAATTAATAACATAAGGGGACAAGCAATTTGTTTGAAGATCTTCACAAAGATCGCCATCAATCCATCAATCATCTTTTGACTGGAAGGAACCGGTGGGCCGGTTTCGCATGATTGGGCCTTCGTTTTATGCTCAACCACTGTTTTTTTGCAGTGTTTTATCCTGTGGGTCTGATAGCGGGCGAATTACATTTTAATATTCCTCTAAAATTTAAATTGTGTTAATAGATCTGAGGTCAATTTAACTGAGTTGGAGTTCGGGTAGATCGTTTTTTTTTTTTAATGTCAATACGACTCAACAAAATTGGAGCATCGCGCACATCCGACCACTTATTATGTCTTTTTTAATACGCTCAAACAAAACGAAAATCACGCTGTCGTAGGCGCAACTTACCTTCAGCTGGAAAATCTCCATATTAGTCGTCCTCGACAATGTCCAGCTCCGCCATCGACAAATCACCATTGATTTCTGCAACCAAAAATCATTCTACACATCCATAATCCACAAATCTCCATTGATTTCAACTTCACCAGCTCTCCCAGCTAATGTTCTCTCTAAAATATATAAAGAAATGTATTTCATTTCCTTGTGAAATTTTTCCTGTTTGGTTGTGATTTTCCCTCACTTTTTTGCTCTTTCTTAAAAAAAAATATTTTTTTTTACTTTCGTTAGTTTTGAGTGTTCTACAGAGAAGAATGTGTTGTTGTTAAAGGGAGGGAAAACACGAATGAAAATCAACAAAAACATCAAATACAAACTTAAATGGAGAATTGAAAGTTAAAGAAAGTGAAAAAACAGTCGAAGAACGCTTAAATAGCATAGAGAGGATATAGAAAACGAGAGACGGCGCATAGAAAACAACGTTGACCGTATGTGCGTGATCGGAATTGCTTTGGTTGTGCGCTGGAAATATTATTTGTGAAAGTGGATATACAGTGAAATTTCCTCCTGATATTTCATAGTCACCCCACATTCAAAGATCTGGGGATTATTTCCTTTTCTTTCTCTGAGTTGTTTGATTTGATTGATAAGCTTTCCTGCCCTAACTGTAATTTAAATTATGATCATGCTGACTTAAATGACCTTTGTGTCCACCTTTCTCTGAGTTATTTAAGTCAGCATGGTCTCTCAGAATTAATTTAAATTATGATCTAAGTACTTCTATTATTGAAACCGATGTCTCAATCTCATTTAACTCTGAACATTGACTTTTTAAAGTTAAATGAAAGCATACTATAAAGTATAAACTTTCAGTCTCACTCGGGATTGATTTTTTTTTCATTTTCGTCAAATTATTCTAAACTATTCTTCAAGCTTCATTTTTGTAAAAAGAACCCATCAAGCTAATAAATGAAAAATTGTCCAATTATCTTAATTAATTTTCATTGAATTGCTATGATTCTTGTTGGAACATCGCAACATCAATATAGCCCAACTCAGATCAGATCTCCTTTATTTTTTTTCATGAGTATTGTTCTAGATTCAACCACGTATATATTGATTGCATGGATCTCACTCCAAACCTTAATTAGTTGGGACCATATATTTTTTTCGTACTTTACATTTGTCAACACACTGGAAACATCGGACGGTTTCGATGGTATCTTGACAATTTTGTGGGAATTCTAGACAGTTGACTGAAAAAATCCCACATGAATATTTGTAGCTATTATTTTTTACAAAGAGGAACCAATCGCTATGAATATTGGAGTATTATATTTTCTAAAATAAATATTTTTTCATGTCATAACATCTGCCTTTATCAAATTGAGATAATTTACTCAATATTAGTATACTAATTAGTAAACTAATAATTTGTTGATACGATCATGTAGACACTAAAGTATGGTAATGATTTTTTGACAGAGTAAAAATAGCAAATAATAAATTTGGTAATAATGAGACATGAGCAAAACCTATTTAATATATTTAATTTTAGATTGTAACGAAAATGTTATAATCATCATGAATGAAGAACGTTACAAGACGTTAATGTTTACTCTCAATTCGTCACTCTTAAATAGATGTGACGACAACATCTCAAAGTGCATTTTACTTGCTAAATACACTGATACTCTATCGAATTTTATTAATTTGAGTGTTAGAGATTTCTCCGAAGAACAATCCGACCTTATCGTATTTTGTATTTTTAGGTTTGAAGGTTCTCTAGTGATTGTGTTCTTATCATTATTATTGTTCATTTTTCGAGACAATAATAGATAATTTAAGTAGATAGCATATATTACAAAAAGACAAAAATAATATATTTTATAAGAATTATAATATGCTAAATTTAAATATGAAAAATGAATACGACTATATGAAATTTAGATAAAATATACAACAACGTGAGTTATGTGGGCGTATATTTGAGTAGATTGTGAATATAGATGGTGGCAGAGAAGCATGTGGAGTGAAGATAGGAACTCATGTTTGATGACAACATTTTTAATGGCGGCACCTAATACAGCTGTGTATGTGTCGATAATAGGTGGGTGAGTTAAGATATCTCATATTTGGCCCCCCGCCTATGAAGATATGTCTTACTTATCTTTCGGTAGTGTTACATTACGAATGGGTACTATTTCGATTGTCTTATTTGATTTTACCTTGAGAATATTTTTTTGTACTTCATTTTTATAAACATAAATTAATTACACATTTCATGTTATTAACTTTTTCGATAGAGCGATAAGCAGGGACAGAGGCAGGGGGTTGTGGGTGTAGGCGGCCGGCCCCACCGCCGACCCAAAAATCCCTATATGCCCCACCTAAGCCTTGGTCATCTTCTCCCCGTCCCCTCTTCTTCTCCTCTGGCTATGCAAGATTGAAACGCTGTCGCTTCGCTTTCTTCGTTCCGTAGTTCCAAACTTTGAGTTCGACGGTTCAACCTCCTACCACCGTCGTTCGCTATGCTTCCTCGCTGCTGCGCCGCAGGCCCCACGTCCAAGAGTTTCTGACTCTGTCCCTGACGATAAGAACTCTTGTTTTACTTAATTAAAGGTTGCGAAAGAAATTTTATCATCTGCAAAAATGTTTTCAAGAGAAATTTAAATTAATCAGATATCTGAAAAGATTAATTTGAATACATAATTAATTTTTTAAAAAAACTTATACATGTTGTAAAATGGTTAACTTTTATTTTGATGGGCATGTATATCATTTTCTTATTCATACCTTTTTAACTAAATAGTTGTTATATTAAGACAATTAACATAACATATATTATTAGTTCAATGGCGGACTTTATCAATCATGCTCTAATTTTGCGACCCCTCTACGAAGAAATAATTAAAAAAAATGACTCAGATATTGGATACTGTCAAAACTTTTTTATTACTGTTAAAACCTTGTTATTACGTTGTTCTGCTAATCAATTGGATAACTGTACCTGACATTGACATATTTTATTTTGACATAATGGAAACCCTAACCCTAAAGTCCAATGTAATTAGTCAATAATCTGTACTTCATACATTTGACTTTATCAAGAAAGAGAATATTGTGATTAAAAGAAAGCCGTAAACTTCGGTGGAGGCATAATATTCGGAATTTCTTCAGATTTCAGATCATATATGTCGTCACGGTTAAAACCCTAACTAGGTATCTGACTCTGACCCTTTCTAATTCAGATGACCCTTCTATAATAATAAATCTTAGAATGACCCAATCGTGGTCCCAAACGTAATCTCTACTCCCAATAAGGCTGGAAACTTAAGACTAATCAATTTCACTAACCTCTTGATTAATGCTACGTGCTTCCATCTAAATGGCTTCCATCTAAATGAACTTTTTTTATAATTAAGCTAGAATTAACAACTTTTGGAACAATGGAATGGTTAGTTAGTACCAGCTTCTAGTTGCAGTGTTGCACAAGACACGAAGGAAACAACATGTTCCTCTATTAGGAAAGGCCAGAAAAATAAGCTAGAGATTGCTTGTTTTGTATGTATTTCTCTTGTAACATAAAAATTCTTGTTTTTTCTAATTATTACAAAAGTGAGAGAAGCAAAGAAATGAGTAAGGAGGGACCATTGTAAGGATTGGTGGCATCAAATTATTGAGAAGCCTTTTTATGGTGTTTAATAAAAAGCCTAGATGCCAACTCTACTCATTGAGATTAACTTTTACTTGCTTTTAATTATTTTTTAATAAAAAAGAAATTAAGAAGGAAATAATTAAATAAATAAATGACTGCTTTAAATAAATTGTGTCAAAAGATTAGAATCGACGTACTTTGGGAACTCTTCTACAATCTCTTTGGATAACAATAGTTTCAAATATTTCATTCATGCGTCTTTATATTGAAATGTTAATTCAAGGACTTCTCATACTCCATAATCAATGTTTTTACGTGTATGGGGAACATTATTTAGTGGAAGCAATTGTAAGAGCATTTTTAACAATCTCTTTGTATCAACTTACTATGATATTATATTTAATTTATTTTTTATTATTTATTTTGAAATTTGAATTCGATTTAATTTTTTATTTCATTAATTAGTTTTCTTAGATGTAATACGATGAGGAGTATATTTATATATATATATATATATCAATTAATTTGTATTATAAAGTTGAGTGACATAACATACTAGAAAAACACCATATGATTCATAATCATCCTTGATTCATACGAGGAAATCAGCCTCGTGGCAAAACGAGAATCACTTTGTCACTTGCGGGATATATTGGGTCCATTTGTCCTTCCAAAACACCTTATCTTATCTCGTCAATAATTTCATGCGACTTTGTCAAAGCATCAACTTTTCTTTTTTCTATTGAGGCCAAATATTATTGAGGAATTATGAATGAATATGAAAATTAGGTGATAATGATTGACATAAATATACAAACACAATGAGACTACCCAATCAATAGAGCTAGTTAGAGATGATCTTGTCTTAGAGAACCAGAATTTATGACACTGAATTTCTTCAATCTAAAAATATTCATCGTGCGTTGAGCTAACAACCAGATTTCTCTGTATTTTCTTTGCAAGCTTTTATAAATTTGGAGCAGAGCAAATATAGCCCTGACACCAAATCAATCATTCAACAAGAAAAGCTGTTTGGATTTTTATGTGTGTGGTCCTAGATTAGGAAACTGATCCTTGTAGAACTTTTTATTGCTTCAAAACCAGACTAAAGCGGGTTGTTTTCTTGGTTCTTTTATGGACTAAAATTAAAACATTGGAAAAACCAAATTTGCTTTTTGTTGCTTGCGGGACGTGGTATACAAATTGAGGTTAAACTGTTGATTGAATGCTATTGGTCCTTGATTAACATGCCATTAGTCCTTGATTAACAAAACCAAAATTGGTATTATTTTTTATTGACAATAAGTTGGTTACTGTTGGATTCAGTGCATTGTAATTAGTAGATAAAAGCACACAAGTAGATAATTATAAAATCACCATAACAAGGTCCGTCCAACTGTTGGTTTGGTGGGGTTCATTGCGGCAAAACTTTACATTTTTTTTCTTTCTTTCTTATCTTTCTTTTTCTTTGTAATTTTTTGCATTTTTTTCTTTTCTTTTCTTTTTTTCCAATTTTTTGTTTATTTTTCTGTTCTTTTTTCATTTTTTTAATTATTTCAATTATACATTAACTAGTAAGAAATATTTATATGAAATGAACATTTGTTTTGGTTCATCCACATTTTTCATTGTTGGTAACTATATTGTTTTAACTCAAAATATTTTTTTAATCGACCATTATATTTTATTTAATAGAAATAATTATTTTCCAAAATTCAAATTTATAATTTTCATAAAAAAACATTGTATACTATAAGTCTGAAAATATTATTTTTATTATTCAAATTAATTAATAAGTGAAGTAATTATAAATTTTACAGTAAAGATTAGTGAGAGACTAATCATTAAGACATTAAATATAAATAAATAAAATATTAGTGAATTGTTGAAATGACAACTCATTAACATTTAAAAGAGGTTAATGACCCTTAGTTCCTAACTAGTTTTATTATCGGACATTGTTTCGGAATACTATGACTTTGTTTTCATTTTTTATAAATATTTGAGACAATAAAAAAGTTGTTTTAGATTAAAAAATATAAAAATTAATACTAAAATTCCCGTAAGATATATTTTTATATTTATTTTTTTAATAAAATAAATAAATATTAACTAAATTATTAAATATTTTAATAAAAACTGTCATATAATTAAAATATTAAATATCAAAATAAAAATTTGTGAAATGTCATATTATTGTAAAAGTATATCTGGTGTGTACTTCACTGAATAATGCACTGCATGTGGACTTGTCTATATTTCCTTTCGGGTTGGCTAAGAAGCAGCCTTATTGGAGGACTCAGACAACTTCTCGTTTAAATAAGTGAAACAAACTTTATCTTGGATTTGGATTTTAACCAGAATTTTCTGATGGCCGAGCCACCCTACTCCTTTCCAAATACAGAACCGAGAAAGCCAATAGGCTAGCTCAAACACTAATATGAATGCCAAGTTTAGAGAATTTGCCTAAGATTAAATGTTCGATTTTTTTTAAGTTTGAGCTATTACTGCCAAAAAATAGAATT
The DNA here is from genome assembly GCA_948243855.1 of Flueggea neowawraea. NCBI lineage: Eukaryota > Viridiplantae > Streptophyta > Magnoliopsida > Malpighiales > Phyllanthaceae > Flueggea > Flueggea neowawraea. Next base: position 2,103 of record CAODLS011065334.1, on the reverse strand, counting down.
GAGCTACTTTCTACGTCTTCTGAAGTGAAGACATTAATTGAACAAAGAGCCTGTTTATTTCCATTGTTAGTGGAGCGGTTAACTGTGTTTTGCAACTGCTCCTTAGTGGAGCTGTTACTGGAGCGGTTGCAAAACAACCACGAAAGTGAAACAAAAACTCGAAAAGAAGTAGACATACTTATGAGTGTAATTCTTATTTTGGATCAAGTTGTGAGTGTAATTAAGGCCTAAAATTTAGCTCGTCAAGATCCCTGGAAGCACATTTTGTTGTACTTCCTTAGTGAAAGCAAATTGTTTTTTTGGGTGGGTGGGGGGTCCTTTTCCATGTAATGAAGCATTGACAACAAAATTGACGAAAGTTGCACAGTAAGTTATCACTAAACATTGCGTGTCATAGAGTGATTTGATGATTACAAATGATTAACAATTGAACCACCAAAATAATGACTGACTTTAACAAAGAAAAATGAAATGATGCCGTATATAAATAAGGTAGGATGGTCGAGGGTAGGAGTGGGAGAGATAAGACACATAATTAATGTTGGCTTTACAAGGAGCATTGAAGTGACAGACCCAGTAGCACCATTGATACCGACATTTCCAAGTCAGCTTCTTCTTCTACATTTTACAGAAGCAGGTTCAACTTTTTTTGGCAGCTTGTTTGGATGCAAAGTACTAAACATAAACAAACATCCCTCCAAATCTTCTGGGTCTATGTAAGAAATGCTGTTGAGTGCATGAACATAGTTTTATGTAACTTCATTTTCAACAGCGTAAGTTCAAGTACAAAAAAACGCTATACTGGTGACAAAGATGGTTAGTAGTATTTGTAAATGACCCTACTTCCCCACTTTGGTTGGACATTATTTGAAGAGGCAGCCTTGGTGGCAGTCCTCAATTAGTCCCGTCTCAAATGTATCATAATTACTTTCTTAACCCCTCGTCGTTCTTTTTTTTTTTTTACCAAGAATATCTCCTCCTTTTCTCTCAATGTTTACCAACAATGTCTGTTCAAATATATATATCCAGATTGAGAACTCTTCAATGGTAGTTTTGGGTTGGTAGAGTAAACCGCTCTACTAAAAGCTTTAATTCGGAGTGGTTAGTCGAAACGTTGTTTTTAGCTGTAAAACGCACCGAAACACTAGCCAACTGTGTCTGCAAACACTCCATAAGTCTAATGGTATAAAAATTAATCTCGGTCAGTGTTCATATTAACGTCAAAATTAGAAAAAAAATGCAATAGAAATTTAAAAATAAACATAGAAAAAATTATTGAAGTAATTTTTGCCGAATTGCAATACTCATTGGGCCGCAAGGCCGACAATGGTTTTGGGGCTTAAAAATATACAGAACCGACAAATTTCAGATTTTGTTTGTATTAACACTCCATTTGTACCAGAAATAGAATAGTATAGTTATTAAGGAATAGCTGGGTCAAAGTGCTTAGGGACCAGTGATTCTTGTTGATCCGCCATTCTAGTTGTCCTTCACTTCTACTGGTCCTTGTGGAGAAAAGAAAACGAAGAGAAAACACAAATAAAATAAATTGTCCAATTTGCATGTTTCTTAGCACATTTATTTAATGATGCTAGCAAAAAAAATACTAGAAAATTTCCATTGTTGTGTTGATAAAATCTATGGAACTTTGTAGTTTTGTACGCTGTCGACAGAACCCATGGGGCTTTGTGAAGAGGGAAGTCTCAAAGACCAGAAATTTTTGTGACCTTTCTTCCTGGACAGTTTCCTTTTGTCTTTTCTGTTTAGTTTTTTGTTTGCAATGTTACCACCCAGCTAGAGTTGTTGCCGGTTTCGGAACCGGCGGTTCCGATTTGTCAAATATAGGAATCGGAATCGAACTGTGGTTTTTATGGTTTGATCCGGTTCGGTTAGGTTTTGGTTCCGGTTTTGACCGGTTTTAATCGGTTTAATCGCCGGTTCAGTTTCATGTTTTCTTGTTTTTTTCAAAATTTTGTTTTTAATCAGTTATTTTATCCCGTCAATTGGTTTGTAAATTTTGTTATATTCAATAATTAACTATAATACCAATAATACATTTTATTTCAAAGATTTTTTTAATAATTTTTAAACAAATTAACTATT
>CAODLS011065034.1:0-10260 GCA_948243855.1 Flueggea neowawraea | reverse complement strand
TTATTAAGTTTTTAATTATATGATACATTATCAATAAATAAATCACTCTCTTAATTATATATGTGGGTCCAATTAATATGTCACACATAAGAGTAAGCCCAAACATATTTAACTTAATAATAAGTGATTTATATTAAAAACCCATTACATTAATGGATAATATCTCCTATTATATTTATGACATAAATCATAAAATCCTGAATTATAAATAATTAATCAAATTAATTATCGTAATAATTCAATTACCATAAGAGAGAATATATGTGAACAAATCCAATTCATTCTTGTGTGTGACCCAATAGGTCTATTCGAAAATGACAATAGGTTTCGTCCCAAAACTCGGTCCCAAAGTTCATAAGCGATATCTAGTAATACATTATGACAACCCATAATCGAGTGGATGTCTGTGATCCGAGTTTACCTTTTATAGCTTGATATTTAGTCATTTTGTCTCACGATATCTAGATTAAGCATAAGGCATAGTAACATGTCAACCTTATATAGCTTAATGTGTTTCTTGATTCCAAGTAGATTGATATAACAAATGACATTGATAACCCTTTTATCAATTCATTTGAGTATGCATACATTCCATCAATCCTACTCATCAAGTGGCCTAAAGATATCACTCTTCATAAGATGAACAAATTCGTCACTCTCACTATCACTCCTCTATAAGATTCATGACATATCCAATCATAACATTTATTGTCACCCTGTTACGGATAACGTTTGACTACGTCAAAAATGTTATTCCTCATGTAGGAGTCGATAGTGAGTTTCAGTCAGATGACTCAAACATCACCACTGCATGAAAGCAACTTGTGACATAGATCCATGGAGTGCTTTCATAGCGGGTCAGTCCAATACATGTTCCCTAACATATATCTATGTTCTAAGTGATATCTCATATCCATAATCAGTAAAACGTAATTATCAAATTAGCAACATACTAACCTTGATTTATTATCATTCCCATGATAACAATTGATTAGTGACGTTCAGAATAGTATTCCTTTTACCTTATGATTTTACTATCAAGTCAGACTTGATGACATAAGTAAGAATAAACTATTCATGGAGATTTTATTTTCATAAAATATATAATATTTCATAGATATAAAATGAAATGTCTCTTTATTAATTGATAAATCAAATGACAATGCTTATAAATGACTGGATTAGGGCACCAAAACTAACAAAATCGACAATATTTAAAGATCAAAATAAATAAAAATATAACATTATATATTTTTTACAAAATTGAATTTCATATTTCTCATTAAAATAAATCTTTGTTAATAATAACAACAACTATCACAAAAATTATATTCTCAAAATCTAAAGGTCGAATGATTTTTAAATTCTTCAACACTTAAAAAGTTATCTTTTAACCCTTAATTATGAAAACTTTTACATTTTCATCCCACGTCAAGTGCAGTCTCTGATTTGTGGTACAACTCCCTATGCGTTAACTCTTCGTTTGGAAGTTTTAATGGAATAAGATAAAATAAGTTAATAATTAACACCTATAGAATAGGATATGGTAAGTTAAGATTATAAAACTTTATTGTTTTAAAGTTTTTTTAAAAAAATATAGTATAGGTTATCTAAAATGTCAATCAATAAAAGATAAAATAAGAATATTACATAATAATTTTACTATTATACCATCTGATAAAATATATATAAATAATTGTTATATTTAATTTATGAAAAATAAAAAAAAGTTTAATCAACCAAATATTCTTAAAATGATAATAAATTTAAATATTGGTCATAACTAATTATGAGAACCCTCGATCCAAAAAACACAAAGAAAGTAACATTGAGATCCTAAGTGATTGCTACATTTATTTCTAATCTAATATTAAGGATTTATTTGTAATCTAATGTAATAATGTAATAATCTAAAATTATATAGTGAATAAGTATAACCCTAATCTATATAATTGATGTAGGCTAAATTTACATATTAATTCAAATAAGAATATTTATATTCTCATCCTATAAATCATGTTTTTGTGGTGAAATTCTTGCAATGTTTGTAGGATGAGATAACTTGAAGAAAATGAGTAGGGAATGATGGAAAAATAATTCAAAATGGAAAGACCCCAAACAATCCTATGAAACCATGAAGAAAAGGAAGATTTCATGGAGAAAAGAAGTGTCACGGCCGTGACAAACAAAATTTGGGTGCATTGTTTAGGCATAAGGTTGTCACGACCGAGACACCCATTTGTCACGGCCGCGACACTGTTCATGGGGCACTGTTCACGAACCCATTTTTGTGACACTGTTCATGGGGTATTGTTAACAAACACCGTTTCATAGGGTACTGTTCACGATCACTGTTCATTCGCGGCTGAATAGTGTCACAGTCATGACACTTCATTTGTCACGGTCGTGACACTTTGAAATGGCTCCAAAATGTCATTTTCGAGAGGACAAACTTGTGGGGACCAAGACTCACTCAAAGGGGCATTTTTGTCAACAATTATTGGAGGGCTTTGAGGTCACATGTGGGGCTATAAATACTCCTCTTATTTGCCATTTAAAGGGGATTCTCTACACACATTCTCTAGACTTAAAAATATTCTCTTTGTCTTTCAATTTCTAGATAGCTTTAAATAAGGGTTTGAAGAATCAAAGGAGCTTGAAGATCTTGGACATTCTTTTGCAAAGTGACAATGAAGAGGGGTTCTTAGCTTTCATCTCTCCTCTATTTCTTGATCCTTTAGCTTGGTTTCAATGCTTTATTTTTATTGCTATTTTTGCCGTATGTTAAGTATGATAGCTTAGATCTCTTATTAGGATTTAGAGATGTAGGTTATTGATGAATACTTACTATTTAATCAATGAGTATTGTTTTGGTGCCTTGAAATTCTATATTTGAAGTTTGTTTTTAATGGGTATTGTGTTTTGGTTCTCTATTTGAATGTATGCTCATGTAATTGATTTATTGACTTGTTATGCTTGACTATGATTATGTTTGATCACCATAATTATAGTTTAGGTAATCCTAGTTGAAGAATCGAAAGATGAAGTCTAGGTGAGGCCCACAAGTATTAAACTTTTGTGGTTTAGGATAAAGATCTTGCTTGCCCACAAGGTGTTCGATGTAATTTCTCATTGGTTTAATGAACCTAGTTTAGCTAATTGAGGTCGAGAGGACCCTTTTAGTAAATGTAGGTATGACATAAATGACCTTGAGAGAGGCTTTAGGTTAGCTCGGTGGAGAGAACACTCATTCCTAAAACCCCATTCATTAATGTAGCAAGTATGATTCTTTAGTTGAAATCTCGAAGGTCCTAACGATTTATTAATTATTGTTTGCTCATTTTGCTAATTGCTTGCTTTATTAATCTTATCTTTTCATCCAAAAACCCAAATCAAATCATGTTATTTATTGCTTTTATTTTACGAATTGATCACAGTTAGTACTCGTTCCTTTGAATTCGATATCTCTTGGAATACTCCTAGGTAAAACTACATCGATTCTAGTAGGCTTGCTAGGAGCCAATCAAGTTTTTGGTGCCGTTGCCGGGTAACGATGCTACTAATTGTGATATTTTCTTTATTTAATTGGTCAATAAAAATGCCATGGCTAGATAACAATGTTCTTTTTGTGGATTGATGGGACATAATGAAATGAATTGTGGGATGGACCGATGAGCGGGTGTTGGATGTGAGGGGGTGAATTATATGGGTGATTTTGGGAAGCATCAACCTAGGAATGACCCATACTCAAATTCTTATAACTCGGGTTAGCGCAACCACCCCAATTTTTCTTTAAGGGATCCAAACACTAACACTACAAACCAACCTAGACCTATGTGATTCCCAGGATATCAACCTAGACCACCACCACCTTATCAACCAAGTCACCCTTCATTACCACCCCTACAAAAAAACCAACATACAAAGCCACCATTGGAGGAGTTGTTAATGCAATACATGAGCAAGATGGATGCAAAAGTAGACCAAATTGTCCAAACCCAATAAGCAACTATCAAAAACCTTGAAAGGAAAGTGGGGCAATTGGAAAAGGCATTGTCAAATAAAGAAAAGGGGAAGTTGCCAAGTACCTCCCAAGTTAATTCCAAGGAGAGTTTGATGGCTATCACTTTGAGGAATGAGAAAGAGCTTGAGAAGCCAAGTGTGGGGGAGAAATCTAGCAAAGAAAAGGGGAATAAAGTTATGGTGAAGAAGTCCAATAGGGCATTAGAAGCTAAAGAGGAAAAAAGGACAGCAAAGAGCTCCTTTCCAACCAAAGCAATGAGGTCAAGTCATATGTGCCTCCTATTCCATTTTCCTAACGATTGAAAGAGCATACTTTGGCTCACACAAGGGACAATGAGTTTTTGAAGTTCTTGGAGATTTTTGAAAAGCTCTAAATGAACATCCCATTCATTAAGGCAATCGCTCATATGCCCCATTATGCAAAATTTTTGAAGTAGCTTGTCTCAAACAAAAAGAAATTGGAGGAGTATGCCATGGTTACTCTAACCGAAGAGTGTAGTGCAGTATTGCAAAATAAGCTACTTTTAGACATGGCCAAATCAACCCAAAACCGGCGAACCGAAATCGTGAACCGCACAGTAAAAATCCATGGAACTGCCGGTTCCACACAGTTCCAAACCGGTGGTTCCAACGGTCAGAACCGCCAGTTTTGACCGTTGACCAATGGCTCTTTCCACTTTTTTTTCAACCAATTTTTTTCTTCTATAAATACCTCAACATTTATCACAAATCTCCACACCAATTTTCTCTCAATCTCTTCTACTATCTCTAAATTTCTCAACATTTTTTTCTTCTATAAATACCTCAACTCATTCAATCATCATCCTCTGACGAGTTCCTTAATGACGCTTCAACAATGACAACTTCCGACTCCAATGACCGAGTTAGGTAACTGCGGTGCCACATTTCATAAAGGTAAGAGGACTATGTGTGCTTTGATTCCTCTAAACCCCAAGAGGATACATAGGCAACCTAATATAATTAAGTTGAAGCCCTTCTTTTTTTTTTCACTTGTATTAATTCTTGTATTTTTTTACTTGTATTTAATTTAATTGTACTTGTATTAATTCACTTGCACTTGTATTAATCCAATTGTACTTGTATTGTATCATTTCACTTGTATTAATTCACTGGTATATTAATTCCATTGTACTTGGATCAATTCACTTACACTTGTATTAATTCACTTGTATATTAATGCAATTGTACTTGTATTAATTCAATTCTAATTATTGTTGTAATTCTAAAACAATTGTACACCAAATGCATCTTTATTTTTTACATTGGTAAAAATTATCTCCATATTAAAAAGAAATGTAATTAATATTTAGAAAATAATATCTTTATCAAAGCAGAAAAAAGAACGCAAGAACAAGATAAAATTTGATTTTAAAAAATTGGGCTAAACCGGACCGGAACCGACTGTTTAACAGGTCAAACCCAGAACCGGACCAAACCGGAGAGCCACGGTCATGTTCAGGTTCAAGCTTTTCTTGAACCAGAACCGACGGTTTAACTGGTCAAACTTGGAACCAGACCAAACCGTAGAGCCACGGTCCGGTTCAGGTTCAAGCTTTTCTTGAACCGGAACCGACAGTTCACGAACAGGAGCCATCGGTTCATGAACCGTGGCCACCCCTAGTTACAACTACAGTTTTCGATATGGGAGCAGGGCATGTGAACCCACCAAGGGAAAATGATCCAGGACTTAGTTTACGACACTGAACCTGCTGACTACATTCCTTACCTGTGCGGCCTTGGTTACACCAGCCAACAGGTGGGGATCATTGTTCAACGCTCTGTGAAATGCCCCAATGCTTCAAGCATACCTGAAGCTCAACTGAATTATCCATCATTTTCCATCAAATTGGGGTCTAGTGCACAGACATACACAAGGACAGTAACCAACGTTGGCCAAGCTAACTCGGTTTACAGGAATATATTGTATGCACCAGAAGGTGTTGATGTTAAAGTTAGTCCTAATGTAATTGCTTTCACTGGAGCGAACCAGAAAGCAACTTACACTGTCACATTCAGCAAAAAAGGGCATGCTACTGGTAACTTTTCACAGGGTTATCTATACTGGGTGGCTAGTGGGTACAGTGTAAGAAGCCTTATTGCAGTCTTATTTGAGTGAATAATTCTTGCTTAGTTGGGAATTTTCCTAGTCACTTCTCTGCAGCTATGTTAGCAGGGTACTATGTATTCAGTTTTTTTTCCCAATCAAATTGCAATACTTGGTTCAAAATACAATAGAATCCATTGCACTAATGCACATCAGGTTGCTAATGAATTCGTATTTATGTAAATTTATTTCTTTTTTTTTATAATTAATATTTTAGTCACTCAAGTTTATCAACAAACATCGTCTCTGCAGTTTAAAAACCAGAATAGTTAATCCTTGAGATATTGTCTTACGAAGCAATTTGGTCTCTCCTTCTAGCTAATTTAAAAATTTACTTATTAAACAGGTTTTATACTTTAGCTTGTTTATCAGTTATCTAAATCGAACTCAACTCGAATCAAACTCTCGGTTCGAGCTCGTTAGATTATAAACTGTCAAAACTTAAAACATAATTGAAAACTCAAATTCGCACTCAGATTATTCTTATCAGACCGAGATTTTCTTTTGAACAATCTATAAACCCTCTAATCATTATAATTCCACCACTGCACTGAGAGTCTGATATTAACTAGCTAAACAACTCTTCGTTAGTCACAGATCAAAAGAGAAATTTTTAAATAGCACCAACAGAAATACTGGCTGGTCATGGACCAATCATCTGCAGCTATTGAGCTGTATCATTTTTTAATTCGATTATCTTTCTTGACAGTAACGTTCAAAGAAAATCTAACAAATTTCAAGGAGATTTTCTTGCTTTGGCATTAATGCAACGTACAAACCAAGCCTAACTGGCTCGGCTTGACAATATTCTAGCATAATTACTTGAACCTGCTGGCTTTTTTATGGTCATCACTTGTAATGATTGTAGATTGCCAACAGAGGAGGTGAAACCGAGAGGACTCATTCAAGTTTCTTGAAATTGAGAAATTAAAATAATTTGGAGAAACTTTCGAAGCATTGATTTGAAAATCATATTGAGAAATCAAATTCTATTTTCTTTTTTCCCATCTATTTTTCTTCGAACAAACAAAAACTTGAAGACTTCACACTTTTATTGAAGATGCGCAGTTTCTTGACAGTATGGAATTTCTGATTCAGAAATTTACTTGCAAATTAGGGAAGTCGCAATCTTGACGTTATTCGTCTGGACTAAAAATAACTAAAAACTGAATTTCAAGCTTCAGAGAATTTTTTTTTGTTTTTGGTACATTCCTGATGATTTTGAATTTTTTGTTTTTGTATTAAGCAAATTTCTAAATGAGCCATGGGAGTTATCTTCTTCAACAAGTTAAATTATTGTTGTTCATGTAGGATCCTCTAATGCGTTGACATTCTGATAAATTTTTTAAAGATGAGAAATTTATATAATTCACCTTTTGTCTGCATCGTCTCTCCAAGTTGAATGCAGGGGAAAAGTCATCAATCTGCTGCAAAAATGCTGAGAAATCCTGTTTCATTCAATGCAGCTTTGTTCTTAACAAGAATAGCGGGTATTACCAAGAACAACTGATTTCTTCTATGCCACAATCTGCTAAGCATATCCCAACAAAACGACATTGTAAATCACATTGACCTCCAGAAACTAATCAAAAAATGCCGGCCAATGCTTGTTCCTGTATTCTTTTCAGAGAATCATCGTACTATAAATACATGGAAAGCCTTGACATAAAGAATCAATCGAACCTGAAGTTTCTCAATTCATCTTCACAATGGAAGGCAATAGGCACAAATGGTTACCGATTGCAATGACATTCTTGAGGTTGAGCTTGATGTTCTGTGTTGTGCAATCAAGCACAGAAGAATCAGACTTTGAGACCTACATTGTCCTTGTAAGCAAGCCACAAGGTGTTGCATCCTTGCTATCTGGAGATCTGGACTCCTGGTATCAATCATTCTTGCCAGTGTCCACCTCAAGCGCAAGTGAAAAGCGTTTGGTGCATACTTACCGCAATGTGGTAACAGGATTTTCCGCGAGACTCACATCAGAAGAAGTTAAGGCAATGGAGAAAAAGGAAGGATTCGTGTCTGCACGCCCGCAGAAGGTGTTGCCCCTGCACACTACACATACTCCGAATATGTTAGGTCTATTCCAAAATTTCGGAATTTGGAACTCCTCGGTTTATGGAGAAGGAGTGATTGTTGGACTGCTAGACACAGGAATAGAGCCAAATCACCCTTCATTTAACGATGACAATATGCCTCCACCGCCTGGGAAATGGAAAGGAAAATGCGAATTCAATGGAACGTTATGCAACAACAAGCTGATTGGTGCGAGAAATTTCAGTCCAAAAGACCAGCCGCCATATGATTCCTTTGGTCATGGAACTCACACAGCCAGCACAGCAGCAGGAAGTCCTGTAAAAGGAGCTAATTATTTTGGGCAAGCTAATGGTACTGCAACCGGAATGGCACCATTAGCTCACTTGGCAATGTACAAGGTTTGCGGCGATGGAGGTTGCGAAGAGAGTGCTATATTGGCTGCCATGGATACTGCTGTTGAAGATGGAGTTGATATTCTTTCGCTTTCACTCGGAGGTCCCTCGCTTCCATTTTATGATGATGTAATTGCATTAGGAGCATTCGGGGCTATTCAAAAAGGTATCTTCGTCAGTTGCTCAGCAGGGAACTCTGGTCCTGAGAACGCGTCTTTATCAAATGAGGCACCATGGATTCTAACGGTAGGAGCAAGCACTGTTGACAGAGAAATTAGAGCAAATGCATTGCTTGGAAACAAGGCACAACTATATGGTCAATCACTATATCAACCTCAAAATTTTACATCGAAACTATTGCCACTTGTTTATGCAGGTGTGAATGGCAATGAATCATCGGCATGGTGTGCTCCAGGCTCATTGAGAAATGTTGATGTCAAAGGAAAGATTGTATTGTGTGAACGAGGCGGTGGGATAGCGAGAATTGACAAAGGTCAAGAAGTGAAAGACAATGGTGGTGGTGCCATGATTTTGATGAACAATGAATTCTATGGCAATGACACTGAAGCCGATTTTCATGTGCTTCCAGCATCACATGTCAATTACATTGAAGGTTTAGCAATCAAATCCTACATAAATTCAACATCTTCTCCAATGGCCACAATCTTGTTCCAAGGAACGGTGTATGGAATACCTAAAGCTCCTCAGGTTGCTACTTTTTCTTCAAGAGGTCCTAGCTATGCGAGCCCTGGAATCTTGAAGCCCGATGTTGTAGGCCCTGGAGTCAATATCCTGGCAGCTTGGCCTACTTCTTTTGACAACAACACAGACCCTTTAACATACTTTGACATGATATCAGGAACTTCAATGTCATGCCCTCATCTTAGTGGTATTGCTGCTTTGCTCAAGCATTCCCACCCTGATTGGTCACCAGCAGCAATAAAATCTGCCATTATAACCACAACCCATTTAAGCAACCTCGGAGGAAGTCCCATATCCGATCAGGAATTCATTCCCGCAACCCTCTTCGACATGGGTGCCGGCCATGTGAACCCACCAAGAGCTAACAATCCAGGTCTCGTTTACGACATTAAACCTGATGATTACATTCCTTACTTATGTGGCCTCGGTTACTCCAACAGACAAGTCGGAGTCATCGTTCAACACACCGTGAAGTGCTCCAATGCAACAAGCATTCCTGAAGCTCAGCTGAATTATCCATCATTCTCTATCAGATTGGGGTCAACTCCACAGACATACACAAGGACAGTGACTAATGTTGGCCTATCAAACTCTGTTTACAGGAACATTGTGTATGCGCCAAAAGGTGTTGAAGTCCAAGTACAACCTGACGTGATTGCTTTCAATGGAGTGAACCAGAAAGCAACATACACTGTCACATTCCACAAAAATGGATATGCCTCTAGTTCTTATTCACAAGGTTACCTGTACTGGTTTAACAATGCGTATAGTGTGAGAAGTCCCATTGCTGTCTTGTTTGATTGAAGGTTTCATGAATGAACTGTCAGTGTCTTTGTGTTTTAAATTTATTTGATGGTCAAGTAGTGTCTGAAAAATAAATGTAACTGCTGTTCAATTACAGGAGCTTTGTAATTTCAATAATAACAATTTATATGAATATGTATTACTATTGTGCTACAAAAACTAAGTATTCTTCAG
>CAODLS011065020.1:0-14774 GCA_948243855.1 Flueggea neowawraea | reverse complement strand
AAAAAAAATTAAATAAAAAAATATTTATTTTATTACATAAATATATCTCCAATGAGCATTAAAACTATAGTTAATGGTTCATACAAATCTATAATGAAAACTATTTTTTTTTTTAAATTTGACAAATCAATTCATTTAATTAAATAAAAAAATTCATATATAATATTTCATATAAATATTTTTTGAAACTTTTATAAAATTTCATCTATATAAAATAATCAAAAATTTATTTATGAAATGATTAAAAAAATAGAAATTCACAAGTAAATAGTATTTTGATGATATATTTGTAAATATAATTGTGTCAACTAAGGAAGTTGAACTTTCTGACCACTCTCAAAAAGTTATTCTTAAAGTCAATGGGAAGTCAAACATCTGACTTCACAAAAACTTCAATCTCTTTTATTCAACCAAGCAAAATAAAATTTTTAACTTTCTAAAAAACTACATTTTTCTCACCAAATAACCCAACAAAATAAGCTCTAAATATCAACAATGTCAGCAGCCATACCTTTTATAGATTCGATGGACGAACACTTGGAGAAGTCGAAATATTAAGTTGCTTTGATGGGACAAAAGCTTCAAATTAAATTCGTGTTTAGATTAAGGTTCTAAATTCTAATATTTTACAAAACATTCCAAGATGGGCCGTAATAATCTAATATAGTTAAATGATTAGTTATTGGGAAAATCACACTTTATAACAAAAATAAATATTGATTTTGAAAAATGTATATTTTTAAAATATCAGTTTTGAAAAATACCAAAAAAATAAACTAATTTGACAAATGTTATATTCGCGATAAACCGAGATATTTTTATAAGAAATTGATTTTTTCGTGAAAAATTGAATTTTAGGGAAAAAATATCTTATCTTCCAAAAAGTCTCCAAATGTCTACACAACTAGAGAATTCATAATTCTTTTAAGAATTTTGATTTAACAAATTTTTAGTGTAATAATTTTTTAAAAGTTAATCTGAAATTTTGCATATATATATTTTTAGTGTAGACAATATTTATAAATTTTAATTTACAGATGCATACAAAATGTCTAAATTTGCATTATCTAAAAGTCTCTAAAGGTATCTAATGGTGTTAAAAGGTCTTCCTATCATTATTTTACAAAGTTAATTATAAATTTCACTAAAATAAAAGGGAACAATAGACAATCTTTGAGGCAACTAGGGCTTGGGCCGTTGCCACTCCATCAACTGCAACCCCGGCCACGAAGCCCTAACCGTCGCGTCGTGAAGAGAAACGAGCCTCGTCGCGATTGAGAAACCGACAGGGGTAGAACAGAGTTCGGCTAGAGCGCAACGAGAAACCGACTAGGAGAGAGATTGACAAGAGCGAGATAGAGAAGAAACAAATCTTCAATGAGAGAACAAAGCTAAACTGATATCGACAAGGAGAGGAAAATCGACGGAGAGATCTGACGATGAGAGAGAACCAGATGAGAGAGAGCGACGATAGAAAAAAAGAGAGTGGCAAAGGAGATAAGGGACATCGATAGAGAAGGAGGCCGAAAGAGGAGAGGACTAGAGGTAGATTTATTGAGAGAGAAAGAGGCAGAAAGGATGGAAGAGTGATGAAGAGATAGGAAGAGTGAAAATTGAAGAGAGAGAGAAATTGCAAAATAAAAGAAAGAGGATCGGTTTTATTTGTTTCGATTCTGGCATTCTCGGGATTTACTTTCAAAAATTTGCGAAAAAACTCCATAGCGTGTTTGTATTTGTCAAATTTAAAATTTTGTGGTCCAGTTTGTTAAATTCAATGGTTTAATTGTGACACCTGATATAATTAAATCTTAGTTATTCAAGTAAATCATAAATTGATATATTTGATAAATTTTATTTTGACGAAATAAGGAGAATAACATATTCAAACTGTAAAATGTAATCTCAATGTTAGCCAAACAAACAAACCCAATTTTTTTACAAGATAATTTTAATAAGTTGAATCCACAAAGTTTTCCTTTCTTAAGAATAAAAGGTGAATAAGCATGACAACTTTCATAAAATATCCATATAACCACATACCTAAACAAAAGTTTAAACTCTATGGTTTACTTGATAAGTGAAAAATACAAAGTTTGAGTCATCAAGAATAAGTTGGGGTGGTACTACAATGAGGACTCTTAAAAAGAGTCTTTATTGAGGACTCGAGTTACTTAATTTCAACTTCAGTTACTTAATTTGAGGGATGATTACTTAATTGTAACTCTATAAGTTACGTAATTTTGGATGTCGTTACTTAATTTAGCCACCGGTTACTTAATTTTGATCAGTTACGTAATTTTGTGATAAATTAAGTAAGTGTGAATGTTACTTAATTGTTACTGAAATTACTTAATTTAAGTCTTAGTTACTTAATTTACTAAATGAATCTCCATTGATGACTCTTTTTAGAAGTTCTTATTATAGTAACACCCAATAATTTGAGATATATATGTTGTGGGATGATGTCATAATCAATATTATTGATTTAGAAGTCAAAAGAGAAGTATTGAAGCATAGTGGGAGTATGGAGTGGGTAAGATGGAGAGTGATGTGAGTTGGTTTAGGGGAGGATCCATAATGAGAAAAGTCAAGCAAGTCCCTGCTAACTAAGTGGGACGGGGGAGGTGCTTTTGTGTTGGTTTTATTTGGGATAGAAATGAGGTGTTGGTAAGATTTCCGTAGATGGGTAAGATTTTGTTCCGTCAATATTTGACATTCACACATACATCTCCTCCTCACTTTTCAGGTCATATTCGATCCTTTTAAACCATATTCTTCCTTCCACTCATATCTTCACATGAGGCGTTCAAATAAATATTTTCCGAGTAAATTGTATTTAGCATGAATATATATTTTTGGTCCAAAGAATATATAAAAAGTTGTGTTTTTATAAGTGGTTCGAATTCATAACTCTTTAAGGCTAAAATTAATTCTAATATTAATACGCTATGAGCTCAATGGTAAAATCTATTAAAAGTTTGTATGGCGATATGCATCAGCTTGAAGATGTTATCAGAACATATTTATAATTATCATAACTTTTAAGTTGAATAATTTCTTCGTGCATGTGCATTGTACGTAATAGGTGTTTTTATAAAATTGTGTGTAATTATGTCGAACATATAAATAAATTATTTTTTGAATAGCTACAAACGCAATATATGTCCTAAATAAAATATATGAAAGGAGAATTACATAAAAAGTATGGATAAAATAAATATATATTTTTAAATTTTGTTTAAGATGAAATTAGTTAAATTATAATTATAAAATATCGTTGACGTGAGTGGTAAGGGCTCATGTCCCTTAAGCAAGTGATTGGGGGTTCAAACCCATTATCAATTGAGCAAACTTTTTTGGTAAAAGTCTACCTTTTGCCTTCTGCACTCCGGCTGATTGTAGTTATAAAATATTCAAATGGTGAGAAACAACTATTAAAAATTCAAATCAGATTTTAAGTTATTCCTTTTTTTTTGAACTCAGATTTTAAGTTATTCCTTTCGTCCCAATGCAAAACGTAATTAGATTATAATTTTCGATAGAAACTAATTTGAAGAGATAAAGTTCATCGAAATAATAATTTGATAAATCAATTTCCACCTTTTAAATCAAAATTTGATAATTTTTTTTATAGTTATAAAATCGGGAAGATAACATTTTCTGTTTTCTAATTAATTCAAAATAGAATGTATTTACTTATAAATAATATATATATAAATCAAAATAACAAAGAAGTAATTACAAAAAAAGGTTATAATTGTATAAAAAAACTTTATTCCTCATCCTACAATTAATAAACTATTGAGTCAGTGGTAAGTATGATTTATAATTTTTTGATAAGAGGTAAGCGTGATTTTAACCTAACTTCATTTTTTAAGAGTAGGAATTTTGAATTATGGAGAAAAAACATTTAATCCCTAATAATGGTTGTAAATTAGTAAAAAAAAATCCATGTTTCATTATTGTATAGTACTGTAGTTAGTGTGCATATTGGTTTCGTGGTTGTTTTATGAATAAAATTTTATACTTATGTTAAAAAAAAAGAGATATTATTACACTTTGAGTGTTGTAAATTAAATTAAATTAAATTTTAGAAAAAAAGGTAGAGAGGCGTACCGCGTGCGTATATGAATGTAGGAGCAAGAGAAAGAGAAGACAAGTCGGAGCACATGGAAGATGACTTTAGGTGAGAGGTAGTACATGGGGGGCCCCGGCCAGGACCAGGCCAAGACCAGTCCACGCTTGACCAGAACATGTGGATCTGACGTTGCCCTAGCCAACCGCAATCCAATTCTGCTCCCACACCAACAATCTCCGCTTCATTTGCTTTGCTCCTTCCGCTCCTTCTTCAACAACGTACTTTAACAACACTACTATTAATACCAGGAGCTTCATCATTCACTTATCACCGCTTTATCAAAGCTTCACGCTTTAGATAGTTTGTAAATGAGTTAATAATATTAAATAGTATGATATTTATTTATTTTTATATTTATAACTTGATATTTCAAAAAATAACACTCAATAGTATATCTATGTATTTTTTGTATTCATAACATAAGTTAGTATTTTTGTTAAAAAAACGATAATTGATTATGTGATATTGACGGTGTGATGACTATCAATTAAAAACTGGCGACTACGTCATCACGTTGTTAGTGTTACGTCATCTATTGTCATTTTCTTGTTAAAGAAAATACTAATTTATGTCGCGAATACAAAAAATTATAAAAATAGTACTATTAAGTGTTATTTTTGAAATGTCAAGCTATAAGTGCAAAAATGAACGTACTATTTAATGTTATTGAACCGTTTTTAAACTATTATTTAACAATTTTTATCTTACATACAATGTGACTGCAGAGCATGACCCAACCCTCCACTTGGTTAACTGTTAATTGTTTAGAGAGAGAATGATAAGTGGAAAGTTAATAGGTGTGATAAGCTAGTTATATGCGATGGGATAAATCACTTTAGAGTATTGACTTGGGTATATATATTTAAAGCAAAATAGGGTGTTCCTCTCTATCAAAAAAACAAAAAAAAAGGTGTTCCTATCTTACAAAATGTGAATGGGTAGAGAAAGAAATTGATTATTATTTTAGGTGGTCTCGCAAGTAGTGGAAGCACAAGCCAAGAAGTAGTAGTCCATTTGCATCTCTGTCGGAACTTTTATTTTATTAGTTGGTGTACCATATCAACCAATTAATCATTCCATCTGCGAAATCAATTTCAATTCCATCTGTTTAACAAAATTGTCAAAAAACGAAAAGTTTACGGTCTATTCAGTTTGGAAACTTTTTTCAAAGTTCTCTAAAATTTGAAAAATAAAAACTAAAAAAAGTTGTTCCAAATGAGTTTTTTTGGGGAATTTTTGTAAAAACATGTTCGCACTGATATGATCCTTTGTTTTTTAAATTAAAAACTTCTTTTTTCACAAATGAACACATTTCAAATGCTTTTTATTTTTCAGAAAATATAAAATAGAAAATAAAAAAATATTTTCTAAACTAAACAAATCGTAATTAAAAATAAATAAACAAGCTCTTAAGTTGCAAACATTCCAAAGTCCAAATTGATTCTAACTAAATCAATACACACTTGTCAAAACACAAAGAATTGAAATTTTATAAAAAGGACTCGTAAAAAAAAAACAATTCCAAGTAGATAAGAGTTCAAAAAAGCAATTTCTTAAGAAAAATTACCCTGTACACTGTTTTGGACATTTTCTTACCGACGTTGGACTATGCCTTTTTCTCTTATTAAGCGGCTCAGATTTCACTTTTTGAACGAATCTCTTTTTTAATCTCTACGGACTTGGGCTTTTCGGTATTTTTGGCCTTTTCTGCTAATTTTTCTTTTTAATTACTGTTTGCCATTTTCTCTCTATTCCATTCTTTTCCCTTTTGTTTCGACTTCCAAATTGCCTTATTCATATTTTCTTCTCTGTTGTGTTTGCTTTGATTTTCGTAGGTCACTGTAGGTTTGTTCTTGTTGTTCTTCACATGCAAATGCTTTTTCTACCTCGCAGATTATGAAGAAGTTAATCGCTCCCTGAAATCTCCTAAAAACACCACCAGTCTCAATGATTCGTACGGAGCTCCCATCCACTCTTTCTCTCGTCTCTCCTCTCTCGGTTCCTTTCACTATCCTGCTCTTCATATTGTCTCTCCTCTCTCGGTTCCTTTCACTATCCTGCTCTCCCTCTTCTCTTTCATCACCTCTCTCGTCTCTCCTCCCTCGATTCCCTTCACTCTCCTGCTCTCCCTCTCTCTCTCCTCACCTCTACCATCTCTCCTCTCTCGGTTCCTTTCACTCTCCTGCTCTCTCTCTTCTCTCTCCTCACATCTCTCGTCTCGGTTCGTTTTTTCTCAGCGATTTCTCGAATTCGCTTGTGCTCAATGAAGAAGAGAGAACGGCGTCGGTTCGTCTCTCACCTCGGTTCCTCTCTATGTTCTAATGGCATCTGAGATGGAGGTTGTTTTGGTGCATATCTAGTTTTTCTTTGTGTTTGGTGGAGATCTGGTTTTTCTTTGTTTTGTTATAGATATGGTATTTCTTGTGATTTTTCTTTATGGCAGATCTGCATATGTTTATTATGGTTGTTTAAATTGCTTTGCTGTCGAATTTTGTTGCTGTTGAATTCTGTAAGGATGTTGTAAAAAATCTTCAATTTCTGTACGGAACTCTTTTTTGAAGGTTGATATAAGGTTGTTTTCCTAGCAAAACAAAAAAAAATTGTATGAAAAGAAAATGAATGTTGATATAAAATTTACTTAAAGTTGATATAAGATTGTTTTGTGGTAAAAAGAAAAAAAGAAATTCCGCACTTATTTCTTTGTAATTGAAATGAAAATATTAACTTAATATCAACTTTAAATATACTTTTGATTGCAATAGTTGTTAGTTCGCATTGTAATGTTTTTGGTCAAATTTTTTCTTTTAAACTAAAAATGGAAATTTATGTTAACGACAGCCTCGAATATACTTTTGATTAGTGTATGGTGTTTTGCAGGATGTAGAATTGATTATTTGTGTGGCGCCTGCTTTACTTCAGGTCGTAGATCCTTATATTATTGTTTTTTGTGCGGATGTTTAGAGTCGCCGTATGAATTATGTTTAGTTGAGGAAATAATTTTTTCTTTCAATTTTCTGTATTTTGTTTTATTTTTATTTTTTAAAATTTCAAGGCATCTAAAAAATATGCTCACTAATCAAAAAACTTTTTAAACAAATGTTTCATTATTTTTTTCTTATTTTCTAGAAAATAGTGGAAAATTTCCATAACTAACTAACCCCTAAAGTTTTCCGCACGGATCTTAACTTAGTTGTTAAAATCTTTTTTGCATATATTGTACTGTTAAAATTGTTTATTTCAATTGGCACTCTCAATTTCAGTGGGTGATGTACAAAAATAGGCAATAAAATAAAAAATAATTTTTACAATACAACACTAATTAAAAAATTTATCAAAAATAAAAATACGGAATAAAATATTCACAAATACAACAGTTTGATCGCGTATTGACCATGCGTTGATCTCATTTTGACCAAATTATTTAAGCCAATGAGAAAGAGTACAACTGGAGTATATACGGAGTGCAACCTGAATACAAAGTAGTGTTATGAAAGCTCTGTTGTCCAACAAAAACTGAATACATATGAAGTACAACTCGAGTACAGATAGTGTTAATGAAGACTCTGTTGACTAGAAATGACCGAGTATATGTGGAGAACAACAAGAGTACATAAAGATATAAAGTATTATAAAAAAAATGAAATTGTTTTGACAGTACAAGTGCAAACACAATGAGAACAAAAATACACAGCAAACACCAACAAAAGTTTAATTTGTTCTTTATTATTTGAGTACAACAAGAGAACACGTCGAGCACAAAACAAATTTATGTACTATTTTTAATTGTATCAAATAAATATCGACTTCATCAAGCAGATTTAACACTTTCCTATGCTACAGATTCAATTTTTGGATTGGGTTGATTCCTATTTAATCAACACTTTCTAGATTAGTGGCAAATTTCTTCCTCGTAATTAAGAAAATTGTTCAAGTTGAAACCCAAATTAACGTGACTGCACCTCCTGTTGTGCTCAACTTGATTTTCTCTAAAAAAATTCATACCCTTTTAATTCTTCGTAAACTGACCCACTGCAAATATCTCCTCTATTGTAGCCCTTTTTCTTCTCTGATTTTCATTCTTATTTCTCTACTGAAATTCATTGGAATTTCTTCATCCATTATATTCTGAAATCCTATGTCTCTCCCGAAGAAAACCTACATGTGTTCACCGAGACGCATCCTTCACCGGAAGCAAGGGTGTCACTCGCGAGTTTCTAGAGGAAAGGACTGAGATCCGATTGTTGAGAGAGGTGTTGGGTTGGAGAAGCGGGTTCGGAGTAGACGACGATTCGGGTGGGGGTTTCTTGGCGGAACAGGTCAGTGACAATTTGGATCGGGAAGGGGAAAGAGAGGGTGGTTTCTTGGTGTTGGGAGTGGTCGGGTCGAAAGAGTCAGAGAGGAGAGAGAGAGAGAGAGTAAGGTGTGGAAGGAGAGATTGGAGAAGAGAGAAGAGAGAGGGAGAAGAGAAAGAGAAAAGCTTAAAAAAAAAAAGAATTTAAGTAATGTATATTAGAGAAATGAAAAATAATATTGGAATGCATAAGAAAATGTAATTGATTGGATTGCATTCGGCAAATCAAATTAAGAAAAAAAGGGCAAATAGTGCAATTTCCTCAATTTCAGACTTTTTTTTTGTATTCAAAATTTTTTTTGGGTATGTTTCCGTAACTGGCACAATTTTTTAGGGAAAATGACACCTATACACTTGTTATACAAACTAATTGCAACATAAGACCTAGAAATATCAACTTTTCATTATAAATGCTATTACAATTGTATTTACATCTCTAAACAAAATAAGTGCATAACTATTCCTACAAATAAGGAGAGTAAAAACAGTATCTCTCTCCACAAAACAACATGTCCATTGAAAGTCACAGTTAGACAAACATACAATTAAGGAGGATAACAAACATGTGGAATTATGGGCCCAACAACCCATAAATATGGGAGATAATGACGAAGATAAGTGTGTGATAAGTATTAGCAAAAACATTTCTTTAACATTATCTCCTTAAACACTCAATGGAGGGGGAAAAAATAAAGATGTGCTTCCTAAAAATTTGGAGAAACAAAATTAATTAATTAAATACACATTAAAAAAACATAACTACACCACAAAAGTAAAAGACACACACATTTTTAAAATCCACATTTTCAATAAACATATTAGATGCATAACAGCCATTATGAATTTCCACTATATATATATAGGGTATATTTGTTTATTATTCAAATAAGTATTAATATTTCTAATTTTTTCCGTTATACTTTTTATTTAAAGTATGATTTGTCAAATTAGCAATCAAAAGCAATATTTCTAGTATACTACTTTATTATTCCTAGTATACTACTTCTTTATCAGTATATGTGTGAAGTGTGAACATATATAAATAACCATTCGTAAAAGATTATCTCAGTAACATACAAATATACTCTATTATTAAAAGATAAATAAGTTTATAAAAATTGAAATAAATAATACAAATTTCAAACTAGTAATTCTCCCATATAAGTCAATGAAATCTCTTAAAAAGACAATAAATATTCCTTCAATATCATCGATATATACCATAATACAGTAAATATTCCTTCAATATCATCGATATATACCACAATTATAACATATATTTCCCAACTAATCCTCCTTCACAAAATTTAGTGACTAAATAATGTAATTTTCTAGACCAAATCTTGACAGCTAGGACTTTCAAACAATAACGGCCGAAGCCAGTCCCTCCTCCAGGCGGTGTGGCGTCTCCAGCCACCAACATGCCTCCCGGCCACGACACCACAACCAGTCTCTCACCGTCAATTTAGATATGGTATACCGAAAGCCACAGGAGGAACGACACGTCTCTTCTCCAGCGACGTCGATGCTCATTTGTGGTGCCACCATAACCGCCGGCGTCTTTCGAGAGAGAGAAGGAGATATGGAGAACGCCAAGAAGAAGGACTCAATTTAGATCTGGAATGTTGGAGGCTACGGGAGGAAGGACAAGTTTCTTCTCCAACGATGTCGATGCTCGTTGGGTGCCACCATAATCGCCGGTGTCTTCACAGGCAGAGAGAGGAGAGATGGAAATCGTGAAGGTGGACAGTGGATGAGGAGGATGTGGTGGAGTTGGAAAGGAGTGGTGAAAGTAAGAAATGAATTGCTGGCAGACGAAGATAAAGAAGGAAAGACAGAGTGGGGGAAGAGAGAGAAGATAGAGAGAGAGATTTTAGGATCATGACTTCTCTTTCTTAAACATGTAGTTTGTTTATAACAGTAAATTTAATCAACAATTGTTTTCAAATGTAAACAGTTTATAAGTTGTAATACATTATCAAATAGGGAATATTTTTTGAAAAGGTTATGCCCGGCTAATTCTCACAATTTTTTATTGTGCCCAAATTTATTGGGCCAACAATGGAGGATCCTTGAGCAGCAGCTTCATTTGTTACGGGCTGAGGATCTCTAGGCGTATTCTATTGGGCCGAAAATCAGTTCGTGGCCGTCTCTTTGAGAGAGTTTAGCGCATGACTCTGACTGTTGTAAGGGTTTATCTCTGCGATCTCCGACGCTGTACGGGCAAGTCGAGTTCTGGAATATGGCTGCCAGTTTAGCATCGAAGTGGTCTCGAGGTACTTAAATTTTATATCAATTGAGTG
The DNA here is from genome assembly GCA_948243855.1 of Flueggea neowawraea. Classification (NCBI taxonomy): domain Eukaryota; kingdom Viridiplantae; phylum Streptophyta; class Magnoliopsida; order Malpighiales; family Phyllanthaceae; genus Flueggea; species Flueggea neowawraea. The sequence goes on along the minus strand of CAODLS011065020.1, from coordinate 3,982 downwards.
AAATTCAATTTCAGGTTTTATTGTAAGTGCATAATTCATTTATGCTTTCTCTGTAGTTTGCTTGCTCTTGCTTTGGTCTTTTAATGTTGAATTGGTTCCAGGAAAAAAATCATGTTGGATTGGTTGTCGTTCCTGAATATGTTTTTAGTGAAGAAATGAAAATTGTTTTTTTTAAGCTTTTGTGGTGGGTGATTGTTTTGTATTATTCAACCATTGCTGAAATGAAGTCTGGTTCATATCATTATTTATATTTACGGTACCGAAGTTCCTATAGGAGTGAAAGTGAAAATTTGAGCTACATTTGAGTGTACTTTGAATTATTGAGTTCACGTAGTATAAAGTGGCCAATTAGGTTTACAAGGAAAACGAGAAGCCGTTCACTGATCCAAGTTAAGTACCTCTACGTGATAAACCTTAACAGATAACTGAAAAAGGTGGTACAGTGATGAGATAATACCGATCAATTAGAAACCCAAATGGCTAATAGATATGGAAATTTTGAATGTAAGGTCATTTGGGTGAAATTCTTTTTGAGATGATCAAGAGGAACTCGAACTAAGTTTAATGATGATCATAGGGAATGATGTAGTTGACCGTAACATTCATTGTGAATTTTCCAGTATTAAAAGGATCAAGGATTCTGTTCCCAATGGGAGCCAGAATATCAGAAAGAAATCTGGCTTAAGCTGAATGTTTAATGTCCAATCTTAGCTTGTTCAAATGAAATATCAATTGCCTTGAATGATTTGAGGTTTCTCAACTTTTGTGTTGCTTTTTTACTTTTTTTTGCGTATTTTTTTTGTTTCGTTATGATTTGCTGGATATTTAAGATAGTCCAAACTATATTCCCCCTATGGCAATGTTCTTCTTCTCCTTTTCGGTTCTTACACTTCAGCTATTTGATCTTGTTCAACTAATTGGATTCTACTTAATACATGGAAAATCCAACCAGCAGCCCGTTCATTGTTGGGAGGTCTTACCAACAACTTTTCTGGTTCATTAAGCACATGGGTTGAGACATCATGCAATAGTTTCTTGCATCAGGTCAGTTTAAATACATGAGATTATGCAAGTTTATGGTCAGGTTCATTTAAACATTCAAGATTATTTTCTCGTTTTGATTTTTTTCATGATCTAAAACCCCTTAAACATGTGCATTTTTCTAGTTATCCTGTAAAAATGAATTGATTAGATCAGGTCAAATAGTTCAAAAGATAATCGTTGAAATGGCTATTTGTCAATCCAGAGTTGCTTCATCATCCAAGTTTATTGAAAAGATGAAACATCATAGTTTCTTTGATGTGGAATAACTTTGAAATCTTAGCTGGGGTCTCAATTCAGCTGACTCTTATTTTACCTAATACATCAATAGCATCTACTTTTTATGCATTGTATTCATGTTCACATCGTTCTGTTTGCAATTGCAGCAGCAAAGGACTTTCATACAGATGAGGACGGTTCTCAAGGTTGTGGACAACTCTGGTGCAAAGAAAGTAATGTGTATACAAGTTCTCAAGGGAAAGAAAGGGGCAAGACTAGGGGACAAAATAGTTGCATCAGTGAAGGAAGCCATGCCCAATGGGAAAGTGAAGAAGGGAAAGGTTGTATATGGTGTGGTTGTTCGTGCTGCAATGCAGCGTGGTCGTTGCGATGGAAGTGAGGTCAAGTTTGATGATAATGCTGTGGTTCTAGTTGACAATCAAGGCCAACCAATTGGAACTAGAGTATTTGGACCCGTGCCGCATGAGCTAAGACAGAAAAAGCACGTCAAGATCCTTACGCTGGCGGAGCACATTGTCTGAGGGGATAGATCAGGTGCCCAAGAAAATGTAGAACGCGTAGAGACATTAGGTACTTTCTGTTGTTTTCTCAACTTTCAAATTTTGTGACAGAAGTAAATTAATCCAAGTGTTTTTCAAGAAATGAGTTGATCATGTGAAGTGATTAGAGATTGAAATTTTGTGACACAGTGATTACAGAAGTAAGGCTTTTGCTGGACCAATAACCTTAAAGTGAAGAAAAAATTGAAATTTGTGATCGAAAGTTAGTTTAACTTCAGTTGCGAATATTGATGCTTGATTATCTTGTTCGACTTTGGTGATAATAATGGAATGTTGCATTTCCAAGTAACTAATTCAAGTATAGTTGAGGCTATATACTATCAAAGCCTCTTAATTTGCTACTTGAGGTTAGCTCAAGTGAAATCTCAAGTGGTTGGGTGTGTGTTATCCAGCTTGTGGTTTTAAATTCAATCCTTAGTAACCGGAAAGCTTCTTAATTTGTAGCTTTTGTTTGTAAACAAGATAAAAGCTTATTTGTTTTGGCAAACATGGTACTATTCTTATTCCTTGTATTTCAACAGGATCATGCAAATGCATTCAGAGAAAGCCTAATCCCAACAGCTTAGTAAATTTAAACTTGTTGCTTCCTTGGGTCAATTAAATGGGGAGGCACGTTACATGCCCTCTACTTTAAACTAAGGATAGTTTCGGAATTCAGCCTCCAAGCTCTAATCAGTTCCTAAATTTCAAGCCTACTATTTTTTACGCTTCTTGATTTTTCTCTAATGGAGCAGATTTCTTCTCCCAGAACTTGTAGTGCAGTTCTCGAAGTTCCAGCATCTTCTCAACCTCTTCAATGGGAAGCCCCTTTGTTTCCGGGATGTAAATCAGGACAAATATCAGAGCCACAACAGATATTCCTCCAAATATCAGGAATGTCCAGGAGGTCCCTATAGTCTGAGTCAAGGAGAGGAAGGACTGAGCAACAATGAGGTTGGATATCCAGTTTGCTGTGGCAGCTATTCCTCCACAGACCCCTCTGAACCTTAGAGGGTAGATTTCAGAATTCACAATCCATGGCACTGTCCCCATTCCAGGAGAGAAGAATATAATGTAGAGTGCCAGACCGATCAGTGCGAGCCATCCATATTTACTTGGACATCCTCTTGTGTACCATTCTCTGTGATCTCCATGGCAAAGATCCTTCACCTTGTCATTTGAGGCCAGGCATACTCCGGGAAAGAGCTGCATTGTAACGATGTTCGCGGATAAGAAAACATGAACTGAAACAACCTGCAGACATTCAACAGTTGGAGATGTTTTCTACCTTATTTGTGGCTAAAGAACAGAAGCCACAATCAGGATGCGTGGCCTTCAAACACCTCATGCAGTCCCAGGAACCAGGGTTTGTGGCTGAACTGAAATCAGGGCATGTGTAGTTAGAAAAATTAGTATCGACTCTAGAGATCATCGGTGAATGAGTTGTTGTCTCGTGGAAGACTCCTGATAAAAGACCAAGTGAAAGTATCACACCCAGCAAACTTATGATCAGAAGCTTCTTTCTTCCAGTTCTGTCGATGAAGTATATGCTCACAATGGAACCGCCAGCATGGAGTCCGGCGGTGACAAGCGAAAGGAGTAGAGCAGTGTGGTTAGACGCGAAACCAGCAAGCTGAACAATGGTAGGGCTGTAGTACATAACAGTGTTTATACCTACAAACTGCTGGAAAACCTGAAGGCCGACACCGGCTATGAGACCTCGTCTCACTGTTTTGGTTTTCCACAATTTGATGAAGTTAATCTTAGAATTGCCGCCTTCTTCAATTTCTTTGTCGATTGATTCCTTAAGATCACGAATTTCACCGTCAACATCTTCAGCTGGGTATATCTTCCTCAGTATGGCTTTGGCTTCTTCTTCCCTTCCCTGTCATGTGATTAGAAAACATTAGGAATACATGATCATCTAATGGATGGACAAGGAAGTCAGCTTGGTATCAGAGGACAATCTTGCGGAAGAGCCAACGAGGAGATTCCGGAAGGAGGAGCATTAAAACAAACTGCAGGAAAGCTGGAAGCCCTGCTACTCCAAGCATCCACCTCCATGTCCCTGGTGCCTGACAATATTTACACGGCACAAGTTGTCATATTTGGTTATGTCACATCTTGCAGAAACATCCAACTTTTAATACAATCAATCAAGT
>CAODLS011065000.1:0-11799 GCA_948243855.1 Flueggea neowawraea | reverse complement strand
TGGCCTTTAAATATTCTTAAACAAATGGAGCGTGCCATTCGCAACTTCATTTGGACTGGGTCAATTTATGAAAAGAAAATGATCATGGTTTCTTGGTCAATGGCTTGTAAACCTTCTAAGGAAGGTGGATTGGGCTTACCAAGGCTAGCTGATCTTAATCAGGCACTGCTTTCAAAATTGGCTTGGAGTATCTGCACAAGCCAATTGCCAGACATGAATTTTCTTCGGTCTCGGTTCTTAGGGAAGCACCTCACTCCCAAGCCGTACTTGTCCTCCTCTATTTGGTGCTCTATTAAAAATGTCCTAGACAACCTGCTTAACAATGCTAAATGGTTGTTAGGTGAAAACTCCGTCTTGGACTTCTGGCATGATAATTGGCTAGGCAAGCCGTTGGTTGATGTCCTTGGCATCTCCCCAGAGGCAAGAAAACTTTTACATAATAGAATTTCTAGGTTTTATTCTCATGGATTCAATTTGCCTTCTACATTCACTATAGCTTACCCACATATGGCTTCAGTAATTCAAACTATAAGCCTTTGTGCTCTATTGTCGGATCGATTGATATGGATGGGTAGTTCTGACGGAAGGGTTACTTGTAAAGAGGTGCTTCGTGCTAATGCCTATTCAGGTACGGATCTTCCGTGGTGCAAGTTTATTTGGAAGCACTTTTTGCCACCTTCAAGATCAATTCTTTGTTGGAAGCTCTTCCATGATCGTCTTCCTACTGATGACGCCCTTTGTAGTCGAGGTATGATCCTAATATCTTCTTACAAATTATGTGGCATGGCATATGAGACGGCATATCACATCTTTATTCATTGTTCTTATGCTAAGAGGGTTTGGAAAGCAGTGGGTGATGTTTGTGAAACCTCATTGTGCCACACTTCCACGGTTAAACCTGTGGATATCCTTATCAAAGCCATGGCAACGCCTTACGGGTCACAGCTAAAAGCTCTACTTCAAGAAGCGGTCATTGGTACTTTCTGGGTCATTTGGTATGCTCGCAATCAGGTAGCATTTGAAGAGAATTTCATCTCCATTTTTGCCACCATTAGATGTGTTCTCCGAGCCACTCGAGAATGCAATATATTTAGAGTGGGGATAATGACAAATACACAACAAGAATTACTCATTCTCCTTAGAATTGGTATCACGACCATTCCCTCTCTAGCTCCCAGGATTATTCCAGTCCGATGGAGTCCTCCACCACTAGATTGGATTAAAATAAACACAGACGAGGCTTTCATGGGTACTCTAGGAATCAGTGGCGCGGGTGGTGTCTTTCGCACGTACCGTGGCTTTGTAAAAGGTTGCTTTGTTGTGCCTTTGGAGGATTGTTATGCTTTCGAAGCCGAATTGTTTGCTATTATATATGCAGTGAATAAAGCTCATTCTTTTGGTTGGGATCGGTTATGGATAGAGTGTGACTTCATGTATGTGGTCAAATTACTGAAATCTAGGAGCTACTCGGTGCCTTGGAAATTTTTAGCTGGTTGGTCGCACTGCTTACAACAATTAGCGAACATGCATTTCATGGTTACTCATATCTTCAGGGAAAGTAATACTGTGGCGGACAAGCCCTCCAAAGTCGCTCTTCTTGACCGCACAGAACGTTGGTGGTTTGCTGCTCCATATTGCTGTCTCTTTTTGGTGGAATTTGATGGGCAGGGAAGAGAGCATTTTTGCTTTATTTAAGTCTTATTGGCTTTGTCTTTTCATTGCCCCTTTTTCTTTGTATGGGGTTGTATAACTTGGATTGTTCTATTCTCTTTATTTTTATTAATAAATTTGAGTTTAGGAAGATGAAAAGGTCGCATTGGAGATGTCAACTTAGTTGGAATGTCTGAGTTGCGGTAATTGATTCTTGAGTCTCAGGCCTTTCATTAAAAATTTAACTTATATCTATTAATTTCAATTATATTAATACAATTTTAATTGATTTTTTTATGAATGAAAGGGAGTAAATTTGTTTTAATTTTCAATTGTTGTTATGTTGTGTGTATTTTAATTAGCTAATCAATGTAATGTTTATTTATTTGTATTTTTTATTATTAATTAAAAATATTTTAAAATTAATAATTTAATTAATTCATACAATTATTTGAAAAATAAATTCATAAAAGCTAAAACGAATTCATACACTATTAAAAAAACATAGTAGATTAATATCAGCATAGATTAATATGATATAATGATTTTAAATAATTATGTGTTATTTTTTTTTTAATTTTTGTGTGTATTTTTATTTATTAATCAATGTAATATTTGTTTGTTTAATTTTTTTATTATTAATTTTTAATTAAAAATATATTATGATTAAATTTTACTTATTTTTTAATTAAAATAAATAATATATATAATAATATGTCAATCTATATAATTTAATTTATTTAATAAATAATTAAAAAAATTAAATTTATGTTTAATTTGTAAAAAATAATAATAAAAATATAATTAAAAAAATATTGAGATAATTTTTTTAAAATTAAAAATAAAATTGTGAATTAGAGATATTTTTATTATAAATATTATATTTTTATAAAAAAATATAAAAAAATAAAATTTTAAATTAAAGATAATTTCAGTAGTCGAAAACTGAGACCGGCTCAGTAATTGAGGCAAGAGTTTTTGCAGTGGTTCAGTGGTTCAAAGTTGACAATCGCTCGACGATTTGGGACTAGAGTGTGGTTTGACGGCCTGGGAGAACATCTATGATCCGAGTGTTTATAGTACCAAATATCCGGTGAACAATTTGGACTAAATGTTAAAACTTTTTAAGAAATTCGAGCCGTCTATGTTGTACCTACAAATTTAGTTGAAAAGCAGGGCACGTGTATATCTCCTACCACAATTTACCCGCACCATAACTATGTCGGATGGCTCATAGTTCGCTGGTTTGGTAGTCCAAAGTTAATGACGACTTCTTGGTAGGCTGCATCCTGCATGAGTGGTCGTAGGCTCCATTAAATTAAAAAATAGAACAAAATTAAAGAATCAATTCTTTTCTGGTCCAATAAAATTGTGCCACAAAACTCATATTGCAGTTTGATTAATCGCTTATAGCTACTTCCACGCACTGTCGAGTCTCAGTTCAGTGGAAGCCGAAGCATCAAAGAATGAAATAAGAGAGGAGGATTATTAGAAGAAGCAAACAATGAGAAGCAAGGAAGAGTTGTTGAAGGAAGATCATCAGTATCTCCACTCCCCCAGTGAAGTTTCTCTCTCTCACTTCCCTCCCCATTTCGTCTTCGGAGTCGCCACCTCTGCCTATCAGGTTATTCCAACAATTATATATTGTAATTTTTAATTTTTTCTTCTCTTTTGTCGTTTCTTTTTTTGTCCTTTTTATTTATAAAATCTCGTTTCACAACCTATATTAGTAAAAATCTAAACTTGATTTGTTTCGTCAATTGTATGTAAAGATTGAAGGAGCGACCAAGGAGGGAAATAGAGGTCCCACTATATGGGACGCATTTTCACACACTCCAGGTATTAATCATCCTTTTCATTAATTGATTAATTAATTAAATTTCTATTTTTGAATTCAATTCTTATTTAATTTCTAAATTTTTGTTTTGTTTTTACAGGGAAGATTGTTGATGGAAGCAATGGTGATGTGGCAGTGGATCATTACCATCGCTACGGGGTAATGGATCTCATCCTGTTCTATGTTTTTCGAATGTTTGAGTTAGGACTGATTCTGTGCTGCTGTGTTTGCAGGAAGATGTTGAACATATAGCTAAGTTAGGGTTTGGTGCTTATCGGTTTTCCATATCTTGGTCTCGCATTTTTCCCGGTTCGTAGCTGTTCCTTTTTCACTGTAGCTAGTTTTGTGTTTATCGTAAATGATTGATCTTATGATTTAATCTTTTATACCGGTTTATGGTACAGTTTGGTTAGGAAGATATAATTTTTCCCTGATGAACTTTGGTATGGTTCGTACTGTCATCCTCTCAAGTGCTAAGAGTGGGAGTTCAAATCACACTCAGAGTTGGAATCAAGAAACAAGAAAAACTAGACTAGTGAATGTGATCTTTCCTCAAGTCACTTGCAATCATTAAATGTTTATATAATAAATTAATGCTAAGATTTCCAATGGCTTATCGTGTATGACTTCATTGGAATAGGTTGAATTTCATGTGGTCAGGAAGCAAAATGTATAGTTTTTATTTGAATCGTATACATTGAGGCTTGCACATCTTGAAGAACTGTATGTGTAGTGTGGATATAGACATAGAATTCAAAGTGTACTGTTTGAAGGGTTGAATTGAATTCACTAGGTTATGCTGTCTTCAGTTTAATTCGTAGTGTCAACAAATGTGTAATGTCTGAAGATTGCTCTTTTTTGTCCTCCTTTTGAATAATTGATGTCTTTCTGTTTCATTTCTTATCTTATTTTTATTGTGATAATGTGGCAGATGGTTTGGGAGAGAAAGTAAATGATGAAGGCATTGCATTCTACAACAATATCATTAATGCTCTACTTGAGAAGGGTATGTTATTAATTTTGCTTGGTTTCTGTACCTAGTTGCAGCATTAATCCTTGTTTCACTGCTTTTGCAGGTATTGAACCATATATAACTTTGTACCATTGGGATCTTCCCTTGCATCTGGAACAATCTATTGGAGGATGGTTAAGTAAAGAAATTGTGTAAGCACTATTATTGTTGCTGTTTTTTGATTGCAAACTTTGTAAAGAAGTTTATGTTGGTGGTTATTAACACAACACTATGTATGGTTTTTATTATGCAAAAATCCAGAAAATACTTTTCAATCTACGCAGATACTTGCTTTGCAAGTTTTGGTGACAGGGTTAAGAAGTGGATAACTATTAATGAGCCCCTGCAAACTGCTGTTAATGGATATGATATGGGTATATTTGCTCCTGGAAAACATGAACAAGCTTCTACAGAACCTTATTTGGCTGCGCACAACCAGGTCTTGGCCCATGCTATGGCTGTTTCTATATATCGGAGCAAGTATAAGGTATATAGAAATTGTTTTGCGAAATGAATTGAGCTCTTCAGTTATCATTGCGGCTAATTGGATAGATTATTCAGTTATTGTCTGTTGACCTATCATTATCAGTCATTCTTTTGGAAGGTTGTTATTCGACAACATGAGATATTGGGTTTTAGTCTGCTTTCTTTAGCTATTGCCATAGTTTCCTACTTACACCTCTCTCTCTATTTACCATACTTGCATATATACATGGTGCCTCTATAATTTAGATAGTTAATCAGTGGCTTTTTTGAGGAAAATGTCAGCCTTCCAAGGATAGTCAACAGTGAAAGTGACATTCCTTAGTCATTGTGCTAAAGATGTCTTATCCTTCATCGAAGCTAAACCTTCATTATTTCAATAGAGAAACATTTATATATATGTAATGCTAGTAGTTAGGAGGATGAACTTGTTGATATGGGAGAATCTGTTCCTGTCCATTTCAGGAGAAGCAAGGTGGACAAATAGGTTTAGTGGTAGACTGTGAATGGGCAGAACCGAATTCAAGTAACAGTGAAGATAAAAATGCTGCTGCAAGGCGCCTTGACTTTCAAGTTGGCTGGTAGGTTTTCTTACGAACTTTTAGTATGAAATATATTATTTTTTGGCTGAATCACATATAACCTTGTTAGTCATGCTGATGCATGGTGCTCTCAGTTTTAGGTCTTATCACTGCCACCAAACTCTGGTCTTCTACAATGATTGGCTTGGATGGCCTATAATTTTTACAAATTTTTTTGGAGATACTTATATTACTTTTAATCTACCTCAGTCTTCCTTAGTAAAAACTGCGTCTTGCACTTCCAATTGCAGGTACTTGGATCCCCTATTTTTTGGAGACTATCCTGAAGTTATGCGTCAAATAATTGGGGATCAGCTCCCCACCTTCAGTGAGGAAGACAAGGAGTTGCTCAAAAACCCAATGGACTTTGTAGGTCTAAATCATTATACTTCTAGGTTCATTGCTCATGTGACGGATGGCCCAGAAGAAAGCTATTACTACAAGGCACAAGCAATGGATAGACTGGGTAATTTTAGTACTGAGATATTTTACGTCCAAGTTTATTCTTCGTTCTCTCATTTTGTAGTATTCTTTTTTCGTCACCAGTCGAATGGGAAGGCGGTGAGCTAATAGGTGAGCAGGTATGATCGCTCCTTCTCTCTCTTTCTCTATCATGTATTTAGAAAATATTTTCATTTTGGTGATGAAAAATCTGCTGGATGGTAGGCAGCATCAGAATGGCTTTACGTTTGTCCTTGGGGAATTCGAAGGGCTCTTAATTACATAGCTCAAAGATACAACAACCCCGTAATATATGTCACTGAGAACGGTTTGTCCCTGATAATCTTATAACTTTATAATTCCAAAGTGTGTTTTTTTGGATTTGTTTATAATATATGCCAAAGCTCTATGAATTTGATAATTTCGTCAGCCAACAGCCCTTGGTTCTTTTGGCTGCGCTATGACACATTGAGAGTTGATTGGGGAAAATTTATTATGCTAAAAGCTTTATAGCTTTTACCTTTCATTATGCCAAAGACATGTTTTCGTTCAACTTATGATAGCATGATGGGGACATACTGTGGTCACTTTCTTCTTACATGAAGAAAAAAGTATTTTTTTCGAATTAAAACTTGCATAGAAGATCATTCGATGCAGATAGGGGTGCTTATATAGATCGGTGACTCAGAAGTCTTTTGCATATGTTATTGGCCTTGTAATGCTAACGTTTAGTCCTGACTTCACCTAAGTTTAGCAGGGAAAAAGAAGACCGTTTGTAGGTATACTAATTGTCTTGGAAATTAAATTTTATTGACCCTCATTGAGTGCTGATTGGCAGGTATGGATGATGAAGACACTGATTCCCCATTGCATGAAGTTCTTGATGACAAACTGAGGGTTCGCTACTTTAAAGGATACCTTGCTGCAGTTGCACAAGCAATCCAGTAAGTTAACTTTACCATTGAATAAAGTCATGGACATGAATGACTATTGACAAACATATATTTTGCATATATAATAAGCTCATTTTGTTATATTGACATATTGACATTCATTTGTCTCATACTACAAGTTTAATGGTTTATTGAACATTAGATATGAATTAAGCTCGCAATTTCTAGTCGCTGATTTTGAACCTTGCTTTCTCTTTGTAATTCGACATGCCGTTTGTAAGAGAGGACTATCCCTACCGTTTTATTTTTGGGTTTGATTTCCATCTTTTACACCTTGTCTGGGAAAAAAAGGGAGAAAAAGAGGGGAAAAAAAATGAAAGAGTGAAAATATTCTGCCCACTGACTGTTATCCGTAGAAACAAAACAGTTGATTGTCACACTTTGGCGTTCATGTTTCATGCACACTGTACTAAATGTAGTTTTGAGTCTTGACCCAGAATATAAACCAGAAGCATGATTTGTCAACTAGTAATAACTAATAAGGTTCTCAAGGGAAACTAAAATTTGTTTACAATGTTTATGACAGGGATGGAGCCAATGTGAAGGGATACTTCGCGTGGTCACTGGTGGACAATTTCGAATGGGCTAATGGCTACACCAAGCGCTTTGGTTTGGTATACGTGGATTACAAGAATGGTCGGACTCGGCACCTGAAATCATCTGCGTATTGGTGGATGCGTTTCTTAAGAGGCGGTAATGATGCAGAGAAACATAGCAAGGAAGACTGACACAGATTTATATTCCTAGTATAGAGAGAGTGACTCCATGCTGCTAAAGTTCTAATGGCGAAATAATTGAAATGTTATGCATTAACAGGCTTATTGATAATGTAAAAGAAATCATCTTTACTTTAATAATGTTCATGGTTTCCTAGTTTGGTTATGTGTAAGTGTGACTAATAATGTTGGCCTGAATAAATGGTGCCTTTTTCTCTAGCCTATGTTTATGAGTAGATACTGATGTGGTGGTGTATCATTTGAGCAATTGTGTGAGGCTGGTTTTCCTTTCCTTTTACTAGTTTTCTTATATGCATACACAAAGTGTAAACTTTTAATGGCATGAAGGTTTTTTCAGATATTGCCATATTGGCATTAGATCTCGAAATACCTAGATCAGTTTTTAATAAATTATTTTTTATAATCTCCACATGCTAGAGCTTCAATTCGAAACTTTAAATTAATTGAAAAAGGAATCCTTACCACTTCAATACAGTTGAACTCTTAAAATAAAATAATATTTATAAAGATTTGTATTTATAAAACAAAAAAGTAACATATTTGGTATGTTGAATCCTTTCATTGATAGATAAAGATGGTGTTTGAAATGAATAATTGTTTATAAATATTTTGCACGTTTGTTACTGAAGTATCCATATAATTAATTGGAATAAGAATAGGGGTTGTTTAAAAGGTAATTTTGTCTAAAAGAAAAGAATGGGAAAAATTAGTTTTGCTTGGATTTGACATGCACCTAATAATGATTAAAATGATTTTTTTCAAACAAAAATAATTCATTCAGAGAGTTGAAAAAAAACATGCTAAATATAAGAATTTGTATTTATAAATAACTTTTACAAAATCTATTTATACAGAACATATAAAAAGATAATTCTTCTAAATTATCAAACATATCCTGATTTTACTAATTTCTATCAAATAATATTTTTACAAAAAAAAAGTGGGTTAATGCTTAAAATTAGAGTATCATTGACCGGAGTAATTGAGCAGCATAGCTTTGGAGTATTCGAACTTAACTTGTTAGAAAAGTTTTAAGTTCAAATTTGAGCTCAAAGTCGACTCGGATTATATTATATTTTATATTCAAGTTTAGCTCTTTAAAAATCGGAGAGATTGAACCAAATCTCGAGCTATCATAGACTTGTTTAGATTTTGATTCAAAGTTGTTTAAGTCAAGTTTAGTTTAAGTTTTCCACGAACTTGATAATAGATCGTTTAACTGAGAAATAAGTTAAATTCATTTAATAAGAAGTTTTCAGTTACTTATCTATTAAATTAAAACAAATTTCCTATTATTTAGTTAGGATATGTATACACACATGCATAGTGTTTATAAACTTACTATCGTGCTTGTTTACGAGTCTATTATCAAATTATTCATGATCCATTATCGAATTTGTTTGCAAGCTTTTTCGTTGAGTTCTGAATTGTTAAAATTAGGCTCGTTTATGTATTTTAGTTTAAAAAATTATTCAATCTCAACTTATGAATGATCGCTTATTGAATTAATTACCAAACCGCTTACAAGCAAATTGACTCATAAACACTCCTATGCACAAAGTCCCAACCGCTCAACACTTTATTGCCAATGGAACTTTAGTTTGTATCATGCTTCTTAAACTCGTGACAAACCCCTTTCTTATTGGCTCTTGTCTTACGTAAAACGCCGTCTCTAAGGCTAAAGATTAAATGAGAGGATGATGCGACAAAAAAGCCTAAAATAACACTCTCGAACTTTCCTGAATTATCTTATGATTAAATGAGAGGATGAGAGTTGGTCATTGTTAAACCAAATATTGGTCGGTTCAATTCATTCAATTATCTTTCAGTTCTATTTATATCAGTTTCTGAATTGAAAAAAAGCACAAAAAATGATGATCTAGGTGAACCGGTTTCAGTTCGGTTTCCCACGATTTGGACAACTTGGGATTCAAGTGGCCCGACCATCCAGTTCCTAACTGTAAAATTTAAGACTATGTTTAGTTAAAAATAATAATTTTTAATTATTTTATATTTTATTTTTATTTTCTGAATAAAATAAAAAACAATAAAAAATTATAATTTTCTACAAACAATTTTTTTTTTCATTTTTGTTTTTCAATTTTCTAAAAAACAATAAAAAAATTTCTTAACTAAATACACCCTAAGTTTTTCATCCACATACAAACTATCACTACCCAGCAGCATTTGACCAAGTTCACGCAAATTTCTATTCATGCATTCAGGCAATGAACTTATAAACCTATGCCAATTTCCGGCTAATTTACGCCATTTCTCTGCCAAAACTGACACGAAAAGCATCAACTGACTTACTCCGCCATCAATTTTCTCAACATAACAATACTAGAGAATACATTAGAATAGATTAGTAAGGCCTCAGTAGGCATCCATTTGAAGACAAGATTTAAGCAAGAGGAGGAACAGTTTCATATTTTTCTCTAAAGAACAAACTTTCCTCAAAAAAGGGGAAAACCCCTCCCCCCACGCAGAAGAAGAAGACGAAACTCAAAATTCAGAATTGTACATCACCTAGCTGTTACCTGATGAACATGTTAATGCATGCCACGTGTATTCCTATGATTGCTAATGCAAGTAAACATCAATCCCCCTTTTTAAACAAGAGAAGATCAATGCGTCCAGTATTCTAAACTCTGATAAGAAGAGGAGGCAATCATAACAGGACTGTATTTAGGTCCCTTGATACTCTTTTTTTTTTTTCTTTTTTTGTTTAATCAAATGACCAAAGTGATTGTACATCTGAACTGGGGAATAAACCCCCAACATTGGGCCTTGATATAGAAGACTTGCCAAAACCTTCTCCTGGAGAAACCGGGACACCCCACTCCGTCCTGTAAAATGAAGCAAACAGTCAAATCATCAACTCGATAGTAATCTGAAAGAGTTCATGGAAAACAAGCAAATGCTGAAATAGAATTGTGCATCTATCAAATGACCAAGTGTCTAATAGAGAAAGAACAGAAACAATTGAATCAGGCGAGGGAGAAAACAAGAACAGAACAACAAGAGCCACACAAAAATAACCAATGGGCTAGTAGGTCATTGGTGTTGGAGTCATTTTTAACACTAAGAGGTCATGAGTTCAATTTCAAGTGGAAGCAAATAAAAATGACATCCAAACAAAAAAAAAGCATAAAACACTAATGAATTTAAATAGTTACAGCCTTCCGGCCATAAATCTTTAAGACGAAAAATTTAGCTTTATAACACATTCCCAGATCCCATCAGTGTTCTCAATAGAGTTAGTCTATCATATCCTAGACAGGGTAAGAAAATGAAATAACAAGTGAAATCTGTTGCATACCACAACTCTACTAGTCTTCTTGCAATTAGGTAGCCATAGCTAGTGAGTAATATTCTTTTTAAATTTTAAGAAATTATACTACTTTATTTCATCAGCACAAATCAATACATTCATATCATAAATAAAGGTTTAAAAATAAAAGAAGGATATCTATGTTTGCCATAAAAGTCTCTGCATCATGAGAAGGTTGCATTTAGTAGTCAGATTTTTCACAGTACCCATCTTGTTGCTAAGCTACCATGCTTAATTTTCTATCAAAATATATGCCGGATTCAAGCTCTAAATTTCAAACATAACATAAAAAAGTAAAAGTCGGCAGTATTCCTCTTTAAATAATAACAGGGCACCTATAAAGATTTCATTGTAAACTATAACAGAACTCAAATTTTAGATGTGTCAGAGAATAACACTGCTCGGTGATTCCCTAGACTCAGGGAAGTCAACCTCCATGAGATTAAAAGCCCGAACCCTTAAAAAGCTGAGGGTTCATCAGTTTGCCAAAACATTGATGAAAAAGTGATTATTTCAATATTCACAATTTTGGAAATAATATTGTGCATCAATCAGACATTTATATACCCTTCATAAAGTTGAACCAAGCACTTAACAATGATAAACACTATCTTTTCTCTTGTATTTATATTCAATAATCCAGCATTTTTCTTTTCAAATTAAGATACGTTAAGAGAGTGATGCATTCACTTGGACCAACAATTCCCTGGCGACATCTCAAAGGTATGGTTGACTGCAGCACCACTGGGACTCCCATAAATCAGTTCATTC
>CAODLS011064950.1:0-11729 GCA_948243855.1 Flueggea neowawraea | reverse complement strand
TTATAGTCATATGAGGAGACCTAAATAGGTGCACTATAGGGCCGAAAATTCCCTCTCCTTTTCATCCAAGAATTCACCCTCTTCCTAATCTAGAAGAAGTGTGCCGAATTTCCAATCCTAATCTCACTAGGTTTGCCTTTCTTGTCCCACAAGAATTAAATACTTCCTAATTAAATTTGTCACATACAAATTAGGGTTTTATTTTCCTTTTCACACAGGAATAAAACTCATAATTAGTCTTGGACTCCTAATTAGTTTGTGCATGTGCCAAAATTCTCCTTGTCTTACAAGGATAAAGGACCCTAAAAAATAGGAAGATGTGATCCGAAATTTCTCCCTCCTATTTAGGTTTAATGTGCCGATTTTTTCATGCGCCTAAATAGTTTAGGTATGCCAAAATTCACATGGGTTCTTATTAATATTATTGGGCTTTTAATTATATAATAGATTATCATAAGAATAAACCACTCATGGGCCATTACATTAATGAATCATGTATTAAATCTTATTTAACACATAAATCATAAAACCTTGAATTATTATCGATTAATCAAATTAATTATCATAATAATTCAATCATCACAAAAGAGAGAACATTTGTAACCAATCCAATTCGTTCTTGTGTGCGACCCAATAAGCCCACTCAAAATTGGCAATGGGCCTTGTCCCAAACCTTTGGGCCCAAAGTCTATAAGCGGTATCTAGTAATACGTTATGGAAACCCAAAATCGAGTGGATGTCAGTGATCCGAGTTAACATTTCATAGCCTGATATTTAGTCCTTTTGTCTCACGATATCTTATCTAAGCATTAGGCATGGTCACATGTCAACCTTATAATGCTTAGCATATTTCTTGATCTCAAGTAGATTGATATGACAAATGACATTGATAAACCCCTTTATCAATTCATTCTAGTATGCATACATTCTATCAATCTCACTCATCAAGTGGCCAAAAGATATCACTCTTCATAAGAGGAACAAATCCATCACTCTCACTATCACTCCTCTACATGATTCATGATATATCCAATCATAGTCTTTATAGTTACCCTGTTATGGATAACATTTGACTAATTCAAAACATGTGATTCCTCATGTTGGAGTCGATAGTGAGTTTCAGTTAGAGGACTCAAACATCACCACTGCATGAAAGCTACTTTGTGACAACAATCCATGAAGTGCATTCATAGCTGGTCAGTCCAATACATGTTCCCCAACATGCATTTATGTTCTAAGTTGATATCTCATATCCATAATCAGAAAAATGTGATTATCTTACTTAGCAACATACTAATCTTAATTCATCATCATTTCCATGATAATGATCGATTAGGGACATTTAGAATAGTATCCTTTTTGTTCTTATGGTTTTACTATCAAGTCACGCACTTGATGGCATAAGGAAGACTAGACCATTCATGGAGTTTTTTTTTTTTATTTTCATAAACATATTATATTTCATAGAAATGAAATGCCTCTTTATTAAATAATTGAATGACAATGTACATCAATGATTGGACTAGGGCAGAATTCTAACAAAAATATAGCAATATCAAATCGGTGTACAACTCTGTTGTACCAATCTAAATGAAACAATCCCAATATATCTTGTTCATAAACATAACATCACCCAGGAGAGTATGAACACTCAGGCTATAATTTAATGATTCATGATCTTTGCCATTTTTGGTGATATGAATGAATGCGTGGAACCAGGATCAATAAGAACATAAGCTTCTAAATTATGAAAAAGAATTTTACCAGTGATCACTTTTGGAGCCGATATAGCTTCATCTATGGTTAATGCATACACTCATGCCTGTGCCTATGATTTGGAACTCTGAACCTCAGACTTGCCTATACCCCCACCAACACTAGTAGGTTTCTCATTACCTCTACCTGTACCAAATGAGATTCCAGCTCCTCTAACTCCCGTATTCTGGACTGTAGGCTCTGATGTAGCTTTTCTAATGTCACCTCTGTTAGGGCACTCTCTAAAGAAATGCCCCCTTGTCCACAAAAATAGCATGCTCCAGTAAGCAATCAACATTCTCCAACATGCTGCCTCCCGCAATGTTGACATATAGGCCTCGACTGTGCAGTTTGTCCCTAACCTCTACTGGTGCGCCCATATATGATCTTCCACCCTTAGATCTTGATATACCTCCCCTCTGAAATGATTGTGAAGGTGATACACATAACTTTGACGTTTACCAGGTCTCCCACTCGATTCACCTGTAAAGGTCATTCCTTCCCTTTTTGGTCTCTGAAGGAAAGTTGGCCTTTCTTTAATGAAATGTTCAGCTCTTAAGTCCATGTAGCTACGAAGATATCCAGGTGTGATATTGCTTTGAAAATCCTAGTTTATACCTTCTTCAAATCTTCTACATCGGTCCCTCTCAGTTGCCACCATAGGTAATGCATAAAGGGGATAGCTGAGTAAATTTCACGTCATGTTCCCCTATTTTAGTGCTAGGAATTCTCTTTGCTTTTCATCTCTGTAAACCTTTGGCATATATTTATCTCTAAAATCCCCGTATAAAATCATCCCACGTTAGCTTCGGGGGGTGAACAGTCGAGTTGGGAACAGTCTCCTACCAATCATATGGATCAGCTTGAAGTAGCAACAATGCATAATCAAAATTTTCTTCTGAAGTACAATGCATCATGTTCAGTTTCCTTTCTGTCCTTTTAAGCCATGTCTCTGCTTCAGTAGGGTCTGTAGTACCCAAAAAATAACTGCCTTTAACTTCCTGAGTTCTTTATAATTTCGTATCACTGGTGCCATTGTGGGTCACTGCCCTTCCTGCTCCATTTCTCTATGTTATGCATGCAAATGTACAGGTGGAACATATGATGCTTCTATGGAATGTTATTGGCCAGCTAATCCCTCACTCCTTTATGCATTATGATCATAATCATGCTCACCAATATTCATGGTCCTATCCATATAAATACATGTCAGATACTAGGAAAATATATGTTAATGCATTGTCATGTATACATTTATGCCTTAGGAATCATATCCCCGCTCTGATACCAACTTGACATGTAACACCCTTTTACCTTATTTATCATTTAATTTGCATTCATATAATCACATGTAATCATATACCATTGTGAAAATGCAGTAAGGTAACACACTTTTGTCATGTAAACATAAACATATACAACATTATAAGTCACTTACATAAAACCCAATTTCAAAATTTATAATTACAAACTCATGTAACTATACATGTGTAAATACTGAGGAGGAAGGAATCTAGAGCACCATCTGGCCGACCTGTGTCTCATGTTGCTATCAACAAACTCCAGGCTCAAAACAAGCAAAAGGAATTATCACCAGTGACAACCTAGAAAAATATTTATACTTTATATGATTCGCAACCCAATGAGTATAAACCATCATAGACCAACTCAAGTAAATATAAGCATGTCATAAAGCAAATCATAGATAATTAATTAGCTAAGCCATATAAACATATGCACATGCTTCTGTATTCCATTTTATATGTTGTGACCAAACAAGCAATGTATCGCCACAGATTCCTGTATGCCACTGTGTAACTGTCCGACTGGTACCGAATGAAATTTAACCCAAAGGTATCCAGTATTAATATGACCCAAAGTTCTCTAGCATGAAATATGACCCGAAGGCCTCCAGTATGAAATATGACCTAAAGGTCCCACTATGTATATTTTGCGAATACAAAAAGCATGATGGTCACTATGCCTTTATTTGGTCCAGTACGAATGCATCAACACGTGAAACATTTGATAGTCAATATAAATGTAAAATTATAAATTTTCCATATAAATAATATGCATTCTCAACATATGCATATAACAAATCATATGAAGATTCTTAACAAATAACATGTTTCACGTAAATTCAACTAGTCACCCAATATGTCCATATAATCATATCAAGAACACATATTGGAATACAAAACATATAACTCACATTTGAATCAAATCTCCAGTTTATACTTACCTCTTTAAGACAAATAGTATGTCCCGTTATCCTACTAAGGCTCCCTCTCAATGTTTCTCGATGCTATAATATATATTCAAGTTATGCTCATTCTAATTTCTAAATATATGCAATGCATATGATGATATGTTACTAAGCTATAATGAATGGATTTTGATCATTTGAAATGAAAGGAAATTGATCCAATTTGTCTATAGAAATATTATACTTAGCGTAACTAATTTTCTGTTTTATACCATTTTGGACAGTCTATTTATTCTCCATGTTTGAAAGTCCAAACAGAACTATTTTTCCCTGCAATTTAACAGACATATACTATACATACAATACTCTATACCAAGTTTGAGTGCTTAATGCATTGTAAAACGGTATGGCCAATGTTTCAAAGTTACAGCTTCACAACATAATCACTTCAGGTGGGCAGGCTATAGTATATTGCACTTAACTCTCATTATTCAAATTAAATTACAAACAACATTTTTATAAATATTCTTGACACATATATAAAAAAAATTCATGTTTTGACAATCAAATAATTATGCCTTTTAGCCCACCAAAAATAGGATACAAAACTAGACAGTGTTACTAAAAAAAAGGGCACTCTCAGAGTAGCACTCAATTCAAACACCATAACTCTTTATATACATTCATAATAATCATATTCTTCCACAGAATCATATAATACATAATTTGGAACAACTTCTATGTTTAAAACCTCGTAAAAATCTGTCTCTAAGGACCTAAACAAAACCAAACAATCTCGGACAAAAATCAAAATCCTAAACAGACCCAACAACCAAATCACGTAAATTGATGTTTAAATCATGTTCTAATTCAATTATCTACAAACCAAAACCATAAAAAATTCTTATATGATTAATATGCAGATAGGAAGGAACAAAATCACTTACTTTGGTGATTAGAAGCAAAGGATGGCAGAAATATAAATCTAGTCGAGTTTTCAGCAATTTCTAGTGTTCCTACCGAATTTTTCTCACCAAAACGGCCTTTCCTCTCTTCTTCCCTCTCTTTACTTTCCTTTGTTCCCTCTCTTATGGTTAATCACGAAATTTTTCAGGTTTATGTGCATTTGTTTTTTTATCATGTTTTAATCCAAGCTCGAGGTGTTGCGTGGTTATAAGATGATTGGAAGGTCCAATAGGAAGATTTTTCTCTTCTTTTCAATTTGGTCCTTATTCTATGACTTTGACACTTTATATTACTGAAATTTATAAACTATTAAATGCAAAATATCCGTCCAAATTTAGAACAAAGACAACAAGATCACTACACGACACTTTTACACTTACTTGCGTCTACTTTACCTTTGGTACTTATCTTTTCCACCGATACACCGTTTAACATTTCTAAAAATTTTCTAGGGAATTTTAATCTAGTTTCAATAAATATAAATAAATGACATCTTGTCAGACCCTTTTCTTGTTATCTAAATATAATGCATATGAATGTATGTGTTCGTATGAATATGCTTTATGTCATTTATTCTTATAAATATGTATTATGAGTCGAGGTTGTGACATGCACGACTAAATTTACTAAAATCTGATAGCCCTAATAGGCATCTCACAACGTTGGTTCATATATAGGAATGTAACAGACAAATAAATTGCATATGCAAAGAGGAAAATGCTGATGATCATTACATAAGAGGTGGTGTCCCAACCTCTAGATGACTATGTAAAACCTTATGGTCCGCTACTAATTTATCAGTGGGCTCGCATCTATAATCTTATCAAACAAACAAAGCACATATGCAATGCAGAGGTCAAAATATTGATGTTTGCCACAATGTCAAGGTAATAATCAGAAAGGTATATAGAGGCAAATTAGAACGACTCGATCAATAATGCATATTCTCCACAACTGACCTAGAGTTATGAAACCTAAGGATCTGATATCACCTTTGTCATGACTTGAGATCGGACCATGACCAGCGTACAAGACGAACCGAACCAAAGGCCCAGTTTATCTCGCACAAGCCTCAGAGATATAGATATTCTATCCAATTTATTCATTTAAAACATTTATAAATCAATTTAATATTAAACATAAATAGTAACATATACATTTTTAAATAAAAGATCAATATACCAAAATATTATTTTAATATACCAAAGTTTAAGTGAAAATATTCACAAGTTAAACCAAATAACCAAATCATACTTATACAACATGACCCACAAGAAGCC
The DNA here is from genome assembly GCA_948243855.1 of Flueggea neowawraea. Taxonomy (NCBI): domain Eukaryota; kingdom Viridiplantae; phylum Streptophyta; class Magnoliopsida; order Malpighiales; family Phyllanthaceae; genus Flueggea; species Flueggea neowawraea. The sequence continues at coordinate 5,519 of CAODLS011064950.1, read as the reverse complement.
CTGTGTGGAACTATACTAAACCAACATATTAGGGTTCGAGCAAAAGGGCACTAACTGCTAAACTAAAGGCATCACTGAGCTCCAAAGGTCCGATAAAGCAAATACATAATAACATGAAAAATATTAAAGGGGGTGACAAAACTCAGTGAGGGACGACACTCAAAATCTGCTCTGGGACACACATAAACCATTTTGAAAACAGTTCAAAAATACCACATGCACGTATACTTGTAATAATAATATACACATGTGTAATACCTATATAGTTTCAAAAAAAATTGTCTGAAAACATTTGCAAGCTCAACAGACAACCATGCAATCAGATGAATCTTATACATACACATATATATAGCTTAACTGACTAATAGACACAGGACCAACTGATCTGATCCAATAAAGTCTGAACCGATAATATAATAAAGACTACAACACCATATATTGACCTCGTGTGTTAGCTAGACACACGAGTTACCACCTATCGTGGTAACTATACATTGGTATACCAAAGGCTACACTTACCCCTATAGCAAAGGTGTCCCGAGTCAACTAAATATATATACTGATAATTTATTAAGCAAGCAAGCACACGAATAATTAATTATACTGATACTGATACTAACATTATACTGATATTGATATTATACTAATTATCTTATTTCAAATTTCACATAATCAAATTTTAAGATTTATCGATCCTTTATTAGTCTGTATTACTTATTAAGTCAGATCACATCAAAAACATATAGATTTTGAATATACAGCTATGTTTTTGAAGATGTCATCTCACTCACCTGGACATCTAGCCAAATAATCCGAACCCTGGACTATCGGTGAATAGCTGATCATTTTAGAAATCAAACAAAGCTGAAAACAAAAGTTATTCATAACAAAATTAGATGGGGTACTGAGGCAATACTGAAAATATATGAAATGCAAATGCATGTCTCGAACCCAAATTGACGTTGAATATTCCAACATTCTTGTCGAAAATCAAACCTCGGTGTAAAATTATAGTTTGGTCCCTATATTCTCTCCAAATTAAACTTTAGACCCTAAGACATCAAAAAAATTCAGATTAGTCCCCAAACTTTATAAAAATTACCAAAATTTCCCAAATTATTCAAATTTACAAAACAAACCTCAATCACTTGCAAAATATTGAAATTAATCCTTGCGATAGAAAATCACCCAAAAACACCCTACAACTGGTTCAACCTGAAACCCAATGTTCCAAGTCACTCCAACCACTCAAATTAACTTCCTAAATATAAATCTATGAGTAGTTTCATCCAATTAACTCATTATCATCAAGAAGTCCAACCTCTATACACTAAGTCCTAGCCAAATCATCATAAACTCTTCAATCCTTGATTCCAAATCAAAACCCATACACATTCATCTCCATCCTAGCATTTTCTAACAAAATCTACCTTAAACCAAATCAAAAATTCACCCAAAACAAAGATTTTAACTTAAACCTGTCACTCAAGTTTCAATCTCCACATGCATGCACCAACAACCAAATCTAGGCCAAATCCATACATTTCAAACTTCATTTAAGCAAGACATAGCATAATCTAACTTAAAATCTACCTACATTTGGTCAGAAACAAACCAAATTTGATGCCTTAGCTTCAAACTATCACTCACACAAAACCCACATGAATAATCCTTGAAAATGAGCAAAGAAATGGAAGAATGAAGTGTTCTTACCTTAAATGTTGAAAGGAACCAAGGAGAAACAAAGAGAGAGGAAGTGAGATGGATTTGGGTAAGAATGGTGGTGTTTGGAGTGCAAAACGACGAAGAGAGCAGTGGTGGAGCGGTACAAATAGATGGTGAAATCGAAACACGCCGTTTCAATAATTGCATGACTAACTCGAGTTACAGGCACTCTTACCCGAGTTAAATTGGCCCAGAATTGGTCCTGGAAGCACGACTAACTCGAGTTACACAAGGACTTTACTCGAGTTATCCAAGCCATGTATAACTTAATTAAGCCGAGATGTTAACTCGAGTTAGATAGGTACTCAACCACTGGTGTAAGACAATTTGTTTACTTGAGTTACACATTATTCCAAGGGTTCCATGACACTTAAACCTACAAAATTATCATTATTAACCACCATCCAACATTTAATAATCATCTCAAACATCTTCAAACCTCCAAACTTACTTAAAGATCATCATCAAACATTCTCAAACACCAATTCAACATTCCAAACTCAAAATCAAATCAAAATGGATTGAGGTTCTATCAGATTTGAAAGAGGTTCTATGAAACCAAGCTTATTATGTGATGTTTATTCTAGTTGTAGTTTGTTTGTTATTGGATTTTTTTTGTTTTTGTTAAAGATATTTATTATGTGATTTTTTTGTTGTTTTTATTTTTATTTAGTTTTGTTTAATTTAAAAATGCAAAATATATATATAAAATATGAAACCAAGCAAGAGAGAGAGATAATTTATTTCTAAAAAAATAAAAACTAAATGTAAATCAAAGAAAAATTGAAAACTGAATAAAAAATAAAAAAATAGTTGTATTTAAAAAAATTAAAACATGACCCAAAATAAGGTAAAAATCAATTAGTATACTAATAAACAAATTGAAAACATATAAAAATATAATGAAAACAAAATTAAAATAATTATGCACAAAATCAAACAAGAGGGAATTATTTTTTGAAAAAAAAAAAGAAATTGAAAAAAAAATAAATAAAAAAGTAAAAAAATTAAAAAAAAATTAAAATTAAATAAAGAAAAAATAAAAATATTTATATTAAAATAAATTATTTCTATACTTGCAATTTACCAAAGCTAATCTATACACTTATAAAACCTGCGGCTAAGCATTTTAGCCCTACTCGTGGGGTAATATATCGTACTTTCCAATTATGATCCATATAGTTTTCGAATATGACATGGAGGACTTTTGGGAATACCAGTGGATGGTGTATGATGTTTATGATGAAATCATGTTAGGTTGGATGTTGTTAAGTATTAAAAATGATCTGAGTTCGGTAACAAGAGAAGTCAATAAGGGAGAAATAAGGCATCTAACGTACGTAGGTGTAAGACTAACGTACGTAAGGATAGCTTAACGTACGTAAGCTTTAGGCTAACGTACGTAAGGCACTATTTTTGTAAAATACGTGTTTTCAACGTTTGATGTACGTGTGCTGGGTTTCCATGATGATTCACGTACGTGATATGAATAGTGACGTACGTGAGGTCGGGTCTGGTGCGTGCAGAATTGATTTTGAGCCCCGATAACGTACGTGAGATGTCCATACATGTACGTAAGGGTACCCTAACGTACGTGAGACATAGATTGACGTACATGAGGTGTGTTTCAGAAGCCTTTAAAGCATTCAACAAACCCGATTTTCTCATTTATAACTCTTCTTAATCACTCAAAACTCTCTCAAATCGTCTGGGATTTCAGAGTTTGGTTCATCCATCATCCATAACCATTTTAAGAGTTAAGATTACATCCCTTTCTTGGCTTTAACATCTCTTTCATGCATTAATCCATCAAATCCGTTTTGGTCCAAATGAGTCTAGGTTTCAAATTTTTGAATGATTCTGAGTTAATAGATGCTAAGGGTTGTTAGATTAGAATTCATTGAGGTTAAAGGAACATGTTTCAAGCCTTGAATCAAGATATTTGGTGTGTTACAGAGAACTAGGTTTCTTAGAACTACGTGTTTGTATAGTTTGGGTCTGGTGTAGAGTTTAGGTATCTTTGATCGAGTAAGTGTGATTTGCTTCTGTGCATTCTTTGATCTCTGGCTCGGTACTGTGGCAGTCACTTGCATATTGATATTGCATACGTGATTTGTTTGCTGTAGATATGGATCGCCCACGCAGTAGAGGTCGTGGGGGACCTAAACGCCAGCCTGTTGATGCTGCTGAGTATTCTGTAGCCGACCAGAATGAGGCGGCTAATTTACCTAAGGTTGCGGCACCATAGCCACAGCCAGCGCCTGTTGGTCATGCGGATGTGTTAGAGAGATTTACTCAGGTCTTGATGAGAGTGGAGGCACTGTTAGTTAGGCAGGCTACTGGAGGCCAGACTGTTCTGCCTGTTGTGGCACCTCCATTACATCCACTACAGCCTGAGGGAGTTGCAGTGCCTACAACTACGACAGTTCCCACAGCATCTCATCCTGATGCTGAGTCTCGACTGGTGAGGTTTATGAAACTTTCTCTGCCTAGGTTTTCGGGTAGATTGGGAGAGGACCCTCAGGACTTCACGTTTACAGTGGAGCAGTGTTTTGAGGCCATGAAGCTTACAGATGATGCTGCGAGAGTGAGGTTGGCTTCATTTCTACTGGATGGTCGAGCTGTCAGATGGTGGCAGGACCTGAGGTCACGTAGAGTGCTTACGTTGGAGGAGTTCAAGGATGAGCTCACTTTGTCTGTTCTTCCTCCGAGCGAGAGGGACAAAAGAGCAGACTGGTTTAGTAAATTTCATCAGGAACCGGGTATGTTCGTTAGTGAGTATGAGGACAGATTCTGAGAGCTGAGCCGATATGCTCCTATTGAGGCTCGTGGTGAGGAAGCATTGGCTAGGAAATTTCTGAATGGGTTGCTCCTAAAGATTAGGAGGGTAGTGGCAAGTCAATGATTGTCTACCGTGTCGCGGATATCGGAGGCTGCGAGGGGTATGGAATACCAAGATGATATACAACTGAGAGAGCCCAATAGGGCAAAGACTGATAGTTCATCAGGCGGCCAGCAGAGCTGATGACAGAGTGAGATGTCAGAGTATAGACTTAGGCATTCCTTTGGAGGCCAGGGCTAGAGGCAGGGACATGGATCCCAGAGTGCAAGTGTAGCACAACTAGCGAGGTAGGCTGGAAGACGGAGTTTTGGAGGATCACACTCGCTTTGTGAGATGTGCGAGACTAGACACTCAGGGCCTTGTAGTAGGACAACATGCCTTTGTTTTCATTGTAGACAACCAGGGCATAAAGTGGCTGAGTGTCCTATAAAGCATGGTACAATATCACAGACAGTACAGTCGGACGTCGGAGGTAGAGGTAGAGGCACGACAGGTTATGGGAGCCGCAGCCAGACTGGACAGGTTACTAGCCGTGGACAGATCGAACATAGTAGTTTTATTACTGGAGGGCAGGCTCGAGTGTACCATTTGACTCGTCATGAGGCGTAGACCTCCAATGCTGCAGTTACTGGTATGCTTTTCATTTTTGATACTCCTGCTTATGTATTATTTGATACTGGTGCATCGCATTCTTTCATCACTCTGCATTTTATTGAAAGCTCGGGATTAGTGCTACGTTAGTTAGACAAGTTGCTAGAGGTTTCATCACCTTTAGGCAGCAAGTTAGTGACTGATTTCGGAGTTTAAGATTGTATGATCTCGTTTGATGAGCATGAGTTGGTAGCTGATCTCATCTTACTAGATGTGGGTGAGTTCGATGTGATCCTTTCCATGGATTGGCTTTCGAAGTGGCATGCTACTTTGGATTGCTTTGCCAAAAGAGTATATTTTT
>CAODLS011064838.1:0-17192 GCA_948243855.1 Flueggea neowawraea | reverse complement strand
CACACATACCCGGTTCCCATCATGCTGAGATATTTTGCCACTTTGAACACCTCTAATCCCCAATTCGGATGAGCTAGAAGAACAAGTATCCTCGACTCCATTAAGGCTACATTGACCAGTACATTTGTGATGTCATTTCGGGTAGCCTCAGGGCTCAATGGAGCTTTATGAGAAATCCTACACCATCTCTGAGCTAGTTTGTCTCCTAATGCTGCGATCCCATTTCTGCCATGATCATCATCAACATAGATAGCAATCACATCCCTCCAATCATAGTAGTCCACTACATTTGCTATTGCAGCCATCTGAAATACATCACTTTGGGTTGTCCTTACAAAGAATGGATACTGAAGTGAAGACAGTGTGGGGTCTGTGGCCGCAAATGATAACGTGGGCACTTGAAGCTCGTTGACAATATGTGATATGACATGAGCAGTGACAGAGAACTGGGGACCAACTATGGCTGTTGTTTCTATCCTCATCAAGCTTAAAGCTGTTGCAGCAATGGGATCAACAAATTAGAAATAACAATTCAGCAAAACTATCTATCTGTCAAAACTATATATGCTTAACAAAAAGAAAGAGGTGATATTAACAAGAACTCACTCTCAACCATTCCCAGATATCCACCATAATCGGTGTCCTGAATGGTAAGATGCAGCTTGGTTGAAGCAAGGACGGTCCGGTCATTATTGACATCTTCAACTGCAGTTCTTATGGCAATTTTTGCAACTTTGCCCACAGAGGAATTGAAGGATAGAAGAGCCCCTATATTCAAAGTGCTGGGTCTTGAACTGCCATTTGTACTGATTCCACTAGAAGAGAAAACTTTAGCATGGAAGAGCAGTAAAACCATAAGAGAAACCCTGATGTGCATAGTATGTTGCCTCTCACACATCACCATAATGAATCCCACTTATCTTCAGATGAAAGATAACAATTTTTGTATAATCAGAAGCATCAAGACAACAGCTTTTGCATAGTATGTTGCCTCTCACACAACACCATAATGAATCCCACTTCTCTTTAGATGAAAGATAACAACTTTTGTATAATCAGAAGCATCCAGACAACAGCTTTTCCCAAAATACAGCATTGTGTGAAAACAAGAGCAATTATCAGCAGTCAAGCACCAAGTCAAGCTAGTAGTATTTCAAATTTCAAAACGATGGAAGATAAAACCAGATAAAGCATGTGAAGCCGAGATAATTCAATTTCAAATTTCATTCTCCAGGCACAAGAATTCAGAAAAACAAAAAAAAACAAAAACTAACCTGTCGGTGAACATGAAGGATTTGTACAAGAAAAAGAACAAGACAAACAAACAACCGTAGGTTTAACAACTATATTAATAGATGTCGGACAGATACAATGTAATGGTTCTTTCTATTTCTATGGGGCAAATGTCGCCACCTACCATGCCCTGACTTCAACGGAGGAATTGGTGGAGTTTTGTGGCCATGATTTCTGCACTGTTCTGTTAAGGGGGACAAACAATCTATATCGTGCTGCGTTTACTATTTCCTGGACAAGGATCCGTTCCCGACTTGTCCATTCTGATTGTTATTGTCTGAATTTATGTAATTATGTCCACTTCCTCTTCAACTACCAAAGATTCCTAAGAAAAATATCCAACTTAGTGTTGTTGGGTCAAAATCCCATTACACCCAACAAATTGACCAAGCTCAAATAAAATAGTTAATCAAGGCGTAACAGACAAATAAATGAGTTTTTATTCTCCATTCATTAATACAGCAGAATATTTTTGTAAAATATGCCCCCTTAATTCTTTTATAAATAGAGGATCCCATAACAATTTGAAGTGAGCTTTATTTATCGAAAATTCTACCGAAATTCTGTCCAATTACTAATCTGAACGTTCAAGTTTACTCACATGACCAACTTTGTAAAATTCGAAAAATCAAGATCGACCATAGAACCGTTCAACTTTGATTTCACTATTTTCAACCCAACTAAACAGTCTCCAAAACTTGAAGCTTTCAACCTTCAGACTTGTAGTTGAATACCAGCGCCCAAATGATTAAAGAATTGGGCATGTGATTTGTTGAAAGACAAAAATGTTTTGTTAATAAGCCGGTGGACGTTAAATACTGTAGTTACGTAAATTGAGTTTTGACAAATTATGTTTAATAAATTATATCGTTCGTGAGCAAATAAAATGTCTTATCGACAAAAAAAGAAGTTTACGATCGTTCGATGAAGAGACAATATAATCAAGCAAATTCATTGAGAACTTTAAAAATGCAAGCTAAGATACACGTGAAGCATATATTAATAGTTTAGAAGAAGGAGATGTGGCTATGGCGTTCATTCCTTTGTTGTTGATGAGTTCGTGATGTGGCTATGGCGTCGCATATGACGTGTCAGTAAACCATCTTCCTTCCTTGCTTGCTTTTCTTTGCTTTCAACTCCTACAAGGACGGGCGCAAAAACAGGTGAGTCATTACTCACTCAACCACAAACCCGCAATCACAAAAACCAACAAATCCTTCTCGTACCTGCCAACGGCTCTCCCTTCCCCACTGTTAGGCTGGTTGTTATGCTGTTAGAATCTCTTACGTTAACATGAGACGTGTTATTGTATCTTTATATTATAACTCGTTTTCATATAAGAGGACAAACTACATATGTCAAGTGCTAGTTAATCTTTTTTATTAAATTAAAATTTAATTATAAATCATTTTAATTCAACAGTCAAATTTATTTCAACATATTAAAATAAAATTATATTTAATAAAAATTTAAATTTTTAAAATAATTTTAAATTACAAATAAAAAATTTAAAAAATTAATAATTAATAATTTTAATAAAATAATAATAAAAATATTGAATAGATATGTCACGAAACAATTTAAAAAAACGTGGGTTACTATGCCGTGGTTTCAACTTCACCTTCTTTCTTTTCTGTCATCACATTAATTCCAAGATTCAATCTTTTTTGCTCTTTTTCGAATACCCAGTTTCCCATAGTCCCATTCCAATCTTCATATGATGTCTACCGCAATGATAATTGAAGACAATGCGACAGCTGTAAGTTTCTTCAGGCCAACTTAACTGTCTATGTAATATATACATTTTTATTGGGTCTTTCGCTTTGCTTCAATCGCTCGGCAGGTGACAACCCAGCTGTCTAATCTAAGCGCTTTTATGTTTTGAGCCATGGGGGCCGTGGCCAGCTAAGGTTTTTTTTTTTTTGAATAATATGAGTATCATAATTGTATAAAGAGTTGAATAATAGAGAATGGATTAGAAGAAAATGAAGATGGCTCCCGCAGGGACTGATGTTTCACCCCCTCAGATTCCCAGATTGGATGGCGGTTGTGGTCCCATGACCACCCCGCCTGCCCCTGCCCCGGCCTCTGCCGCGGTGGATCAAAATGATGACACTCTGGAGAATTTGAATCACTTGAGCTCTCGCAACCCCCCAGGAACCTCTCTGTCATGCGCCATTGCAGCAGCTCTGCATTTTTGGCTGAAGCTGTGAGTTTCTTTTATTACCTTCCCCTTTTTATAGTATCTTATGTACTTCTTATCAATGCCATTTCCTAACTAGCCAAGACTGCATTTCTGGTTCACTTACTATGCCAAAATTGCATCTTTTTGTTTATGAATTCTCATTTGAACCAGATCATGCATGTGTAAATCAAGTTGTTCCAAGCGATTGTGTGGCATGGTTTGTTGGATTCTGATAGCATTTAATTCCCAAATGGCTTTGCAATCTAATCAAGATTTGGTTATCTATTCTCAAATTAACTGCATTAGACAAGATGATTGGATATAAATAGGGCAGATGGTTGTTTTGGAGGATTTAAGTCTCCTTGTAGAACTGCGGACCCTCTGTGCCTTTGTTGTTTTGCCTTTTACGAATCTGTTCATGTCACAAGGTGCATGCTTCTTTTGTGTCCTACTGTTCTAGCCAATGCTCACGCTTCATGTAAAAAATTCTTAATACAGTGTATTTATATTTGAATGTCATCTAATCATCTCACTTATCTCTTCTGCTAGGAGTCAGATATTGGATTCATTGGTTTGAAGTCATCATCGCAAGAAAAACCTGGATTTCTTCCTGTCTTTCGCTCAGGGAGCTGTTATGAGAAAGGACCGAAACAATATATGGAGGACGAATTTATATGTGTTGATAATCTACACGCACATCTTGCTGCAGCTGCGAACTTCCATGCTTCTGGAGCTATTTATGGGGTGTGTAAGCTGCATTTAGGTTAGGGTACTATGATCATTTTGATAAACTCTTTTTTTTTTTGGAATAATTTTGATGAACTGTTCAGTATTTTTAAGATAATGATGCAGGATTGAGTATATCTGGTCTGTTAGGAATGGTAAACAAATTCTGTTAGGGGAGGGTTGTTGAATGTCTTTTATTTTTACAGGTATTTGACGGCATGGAGGCATCGAAGCAGCATCATTTACCAAAAAGAACATTCTCAAGTATATTGTTGAAGACTCCCATTTTCCATCTTGTATAAAAAAGACTGTTAGAAGTGCCTTTGGAAAGGCTGATAATGCGCTTGCTGATCCCAAATCTATTGACATATCATCTGGCACCACCGCTTTGACTGCCCTTATTTTGGGAAGGTACAAAAATTTTTTTGGTTCTCGTGTCCTTATAAATTTTGCAATCAGAACTGCTTTCTAGTACCGTTTCCCTTGACTTAAAAGAATATTGTCCAAATTATGCACTGAGACTGTACTTTTGGTAGGACCATGCTGATTGCTAATGCCTGTGACTCTAGAGCTGTATTAGGCAAAAGAGGAAGAGCTATTGAGCTGTCAAAAGACCACAAACCAACTGCACCTCAGAAAGATTAACAATTGAGAGGCTAGGAGGCGTGATATATGATGGCTATCTTAATGGTCAGTTATCGGTGGCTCGAGCACTTGGAGATTGGCACATCAAGGGATCCAAAGGTTCAAAAAGCCCCTTCACCGCTGAGCCAGAGTTGGAGGAGGTTACCCTGACTGAAGAAGACGAATTTTTGATATTAGGATGCGATGATAACCTCACAGTTAATTTAGAGGCACTCCAAAGGAACACATGTGATAACCTCAGAGTTGTGGTCATCTGTTTCTCTCCCGATCCACCTCCTAAGATTGAAATTCCTAAATCCCATAGAAGGAGAAGTATTTCAGCTGAAGGTCTGGATCGTCTTAAGGGTGTGTTGAATAATTCTGCTTGAGCAATAAATTAGCAAGAGGTTGTGTAAAGAAGAAGATGAAGAAGATAATGGAGGTAATAGAACTGCTGGGGGATTTTTCCAAGATTTTGCTGCCCCCTGCTGCGGCTGGAGACTGCTGGTTTCTTTAACTTACATCATCCTGCATATCTCAGATATTTTGGATCTGAATTTTTTATCAATCAATTAATTTGTTTGTTTTCAGTAGTAGATTTGGAACCGCTCATGATGCAAGAATGTGTTTCAAGTTAGAAAGAGCTGAGATAGTGAGATATATAATTAGTCGAGTTAATTTGAAGCTTTAATAGTTTATATCCACAGTTGGCAAATGTGTGCTGCAAATTTTTTGAAGTTACATAACAAAATGTCTGTATCCTAAGCCTACCTAGAAATAGAGCGTCTAAATTAAAAATATAGAAGAAAAAAAGATCCCATAAGAGAAAATAGTGGAACTATATCAGACAGATGGTCAGACAGATGGGATCACTGCAGGAACAATGTCAAAATAGTGTCTCTAACTTCGGCATATTCAGTTTACAATTCGAAGTCTCCATTTAGAATTTGGTCGAAATTCCAGTCTAAAAAGGAATCTGTTAGGCCAAAAAATAGCTCATCCATGGAAAAGTCGGTGAGAGGCTACTTTAGCAGTGAATTTTGAGGAAAAACAGTTTTGAAAGTTGAGAGAAGTGCATGCCACTCCGTATTCCACTTTCACAAGCATTCTCTGCATCATTGTTATGCAGTAATGACATCCCTGCGCTCCCCTCAAGAGTCTTGTTTCTGGTGCAGTTACCTGAGTAAGTTCAAACAACATAATTGTCCAGAATCAAAACAAAGTCGACTTTTTACACAGTCAATCAAAGTCTTCGTCTTAAACAAAAGTTGCAGAAAGAACCTAATAATATTGAAAGCGTTGGTAGATTTGACTTCTTATTTTGGAGAGATTGAGCATTGACGGCAGAGAACAAAGATGAAGTTCTGTAGTAATTGATGGAAGAGGAATTTGTTAATAGTCCATCATTTTTGTGGAAGAAAGGATCAGTGGTAAAGGGTTTTCGAATCAGGACAGCAACTGCTCGCATTGTAAGAACGTCGCGTAGTGCTTCTCAAGATGTGCGTGAGGACGGCTAACAAGACACTGCCTGAAACAATATGCAGGATACGTCATATTAATAGACATAGGTGCAGTTGCAGCTGTAGTTGTAGAGCACACATGCACAGTAGAAAACTAATTGCTTGGAGGGTACACAAGGTTTAAAGAAAGACTAGTTAAGAAACCTGGGTTTGGAATCTTGGCCTTCGCTTCTCTGTAATTTCCAGATGTTACGGTTCTTGATGGATGCAGGCTTTGCATTTGTACGAAACATATTAGCCCAAACTATAACCAAGATTTTACATATAGGACTTAGTTTTTCTTTTCTCTTAATTTACATATTGCTTTAAGTAGTGTAGGGTGTACCTCCCACTGGTCCATTATAAGTAAGAAGACAGGTATCGTTGCTGCCTTGGGCTTGAATGGTTTTGGCACTTGTTCAAAATATCACTGGGATTCTTGGTTTTTGCAAAGGTATTTTAACTTGGTGTTGGCCTCTGATAAGAAGAGTGGTTTGACGGTCAAGTTTAATCCAAGCGTAGGTGAAGCTGATGAATGGCCATTCAGGACTCTGCAACCATCATCAAACTAGCTTCTCAAAAATAGATCAAACTACTAAAATTTATACATATGCATAAATGAAATTAATCAAACACAACATTATTAATAGTATTCTCCTCTGCATGCATATATAATCTATACATTCATATGAAAAGTACGCTCTACTGGTAAAAAAAAATATTAAAAACAAAAGCACACTCTCAGCTTCATCCCATAGTAAATTCAGACAAAACATTATGTAACAACAACACATACACATTATTTGGTGTAAAAGATATTAGTAGAGAGCCAGATAACATACTGGATGGGATTCAAGGTGAAGAGAGGGAAGTTGAGTGCATGGATGGCTATGATAATCACCATTATCACTACTAATCACATTTAAATTGGCTGAACTAAAATTACAAGCCATAATAGTTCACATGCATGCATTGCATGCACGCCAAACCCTAAGAGATAACAGACAGGAGTGCAAACCAAGTGTTGATCAATAATTAAGAAATTGGATTAAATTATCAGCGATGCCGCTCAACTATCTCTTCCCTTCCTCCAATGGATTCCCTTCTTCTTAATTTCTATCCTCTACTAATTCCAATTCAGGAAATTTATTTTTTTTTTCTTTTTTCTTTTATTTTTGTTGCTCCTTTTTCTCAAAAATTGATAAGTTGTATTTTACGTCTAATTTATGTTGCATTTTGTGTGTGTTTTTGCATGATAAATTGTTATTATTTATCTGTTTTTATGTTTTGTTGCTTCTTTGATGATTTAGGTGGAATAATGGTGAAACGAGAAAAATTGGAGCTATTTTTGACATATTTCAGCTTAGACTGCATTTCGGCATGGTCATGTCATAGGGACGCTATAACTGGGCTGACTTATTCAGCATTAGGCCGCGTGTTTTCACTATTGAATTTCGGGATTTGAGCCTCTAGAACGTGTCTGAAGGCTATGGACTCAGTTTTACTGCTGAAACAATCATAATTACATAATTATCATTATTATTTTATCAATATTATTTACATTAAGATTAGGTTTTGGAGAGAGATCACATATAAATACTCTCTAAAACTCATTATTTAGCAGCCTTTTCACTACTGTGAGGGGGTAACACCTATTTTCTTCCATATTTTGCATGTTTCTTCTTGGATTGAGTAGCTAAACAGTTATCTAGTCGATGTATTTTCAATATTTGATCGTAATATGTTGGGAGACTATTGTTTTAATTGTTATTAAACACTTCAAGTATTTATTCAGTTTCGGTATCTTAGTTCCTTTATTATTATTTCTGTTAGTTGATTGATAAGAGCTCGTTGATTGACTGACTGAAATAATATATTGTTATTTAGGATTGATAGTGCGTCACATTAGTCCTAACCTATGTAACAAATAACTTGAATATATGTGGTTAGGGCATTGTTCATTGTTATGGAACTGAATAATATGATTTAAATGATTTACGGCGTTTCCGACTTTACTGGCTAAGATAGATGTCTCTTTGGTTCTTATTATTGTCATAGATTAAATCTTGTCAGGGCGCATCAGGGGTTGTTTAGTGGTTAGGAAAATAGTTTACAGGGCGTCTTGGGGCTATCGATCGGGTAAGAAGAAATTGGCTAATTGAGTGTGTCACTGTTAGCTTTAATTCTATCTATTAGAATGTTTGATTTATATCTTTCGTGTCTGTGATCAACTAAAAGGATTGAACTGAAAAATACATTGGTTAGGCTTTGTTATTGTTGATTTTTTTTTAATTGCATTTCAATTCTATTTACTTTGATTTATTGTTTTTGTTTGTTTTGGTATTTAATCTTCGTTCTCTGCATTTCTTGTTTATTCTTTATTTTTCTTTTCTTGTTTTAGAAAATGAATAAATTTTACCAATATTTGTGAATTCAACCCTGCTCACAATTATCTACAGAATCTTTATCTTTGAATAGAAATTAATTTGTTGGTTTGACACCCATAAAAAATCTTCAATTCTAATGGATTTTTTTTTGCAATGAATTATGATGGATTAATTAACAAAAATACGAGTAAAACAACATTAGAATACCAACATTTGATCCAAAACTTGTCATTGGTTATGGACAAATAGCCTTGTTTAGGATACTTTTTAATCCATTTAAAGATAAAAAGGAAAAATAACTAGATGTCCCTCAGATTTAGAATAATTTACTAATATGTTCCTATAATTCCTTGCTCACCTATGTTAGTCAACACTAACGGACAATGTTAGACTATATGACGTAGCACATAAATTGATGATTTTTAACAGTATGAAAAGTGTTGTGACAAAAAGAACATTTAATGGAGGTCAATATGATAGTTGGTGAATGGACTGAGGACAGATCCAGCGATGGTAAAGGTTGAAGTCTCAAAGTGGGATTTTAGGTTAAATAAAAGAGAGAGAGAGAGAGAGAGAGAGAGAGGAGAAGAATAGAAGTGGTGATGTGGAAGGTAGTCATCGGCAGAGGAATTGAAAGGTGATGATTGAAGAGAAGATATAGGAGATGAAATACTAAGGACGATAAAGAAGGAAATTCTGTCAAAAAAATGTAGTGCCTACATGCCATGTCATACAACCTAACATTTTCTGTATAGATTGACAGAGGTGACTGCCAGGGAGGTATTAAGAGATTTTAGAAAACAAAAGAATGCAATAATAGATTATTCTAAAACTGAGAGATGTCCAAGTTTTTTTCCCCAAGATAAAATTACAAGAAATAATTAAGGACACAAAATATACTAGTCAAGTCTTAAACAAGGGCTTATTTTCACATACGGTCATTCTATGTTTCACAAGATTGCACCATAGTCATTATACTCATTTTTGTCACAAGAAGGTCATTGAATATTGAATTTCATTCTTAAATGGTCACTATAGCCAGAATTTAAAATCCCTGGCCCAGAAAGATGACGAGGCATGCTACGTTACTCAAGTATTGGCACTTGGATTCCAACCCATTTAGTTAGAACCAAAACCGACCCGACTCATAACCCGACTCGAGATTTAACCCAACCTAACCCGAAAAGTTAAAAATCATCCCTAGCCCAGATGCAGCAAACCTATTTTGACTTCATGTTTCCCATTTATAGATTATTTACTTTCATACCCGAACATAAATTTATAGATTATTTATTTTCAAAAACAGTTATTGACAGAGAACCACATATTACTAGGAACAAATTTTTGAACCTCCTTATCGGATTGTGGGTTGCAATTAGGGTTTTTGAATTCTTAAGCGCTGCTAAGACCTTTTTAGCAAATGAAGCTGGTAGAAGTCATAAAGAGGAGGCGAAGGCGCGATCTCGTCTAGCGGCGCAAAGGCGTTATAACGACAATGTCACGAATGACGTCATTTCTCCTACACCTGAACCGTTGCGTCTTCGTTAAAGTCTCATTGTCGACCATGGCACTACAAGTGGAGGACGAGGCGACGGAGAGAAGAAGAGTGACAAAGTGACAGATAAAGAGCGAATATCACACCTCCACATAAGACAATGAGAAAGAGAGAGAAAGAGAGAGTAGTGGCAGAGAAGAACAATAACGACCACGACAATGGAGTCTTCGACAAAGAACAACAGATCTGACTAATTCAGATTCATAGCTTCCTCGTGGCGATATTTAAGTGATGTAGCATGTCTCGTCATCTTTTTGGCTTAGTGATCTTTAAAAATTGACCATAGTCACCATCTGGGAATGAAATTCCACATTCAATGACCTTCCTATGACAAAAGTGAGTATAATGACCATGGTACAACCTTGCGAAATATAGAGTGACCGTCTATGAAATTATTCCCTTAAGTAGGAAACACAATCTTTTTTCTTATCCAAGTCTTCCAATTTAAGGGAAAATCACACTTTTATAACAAAAATAAATACTAATTTTAAAAAATGTCCCCAAGTTTTCCCACTTGCAAAAAATACTAGAAAAAACAAACTGAATTTGAAAAATGTCATATTCACGAGAAATCATGACATTTTAGTGAGAAATTACTTTTTTCGTGAAACAATAAATTTTTGAGAAAAACATTTGATCTTCTATAAGTAGACATGTAATCGAGCCGAGCCACTCTCGAACTATTAGTGCTCAAGCTCGGCTCAACTGAAATATCCTGAGCTCAAGCTCGAGCTAGACATAAGCTTCTACTTTCATTCAAACTCAGCTCGTTTTATTCGTTTATTGTTCGTGAGCTGCTTGAGCTCGGCTCGCTAAAGCTCATTTTCACCGTTCGCAAGCTTAGCTCGTTTGACAACTTAAAAAACACAAACTTTCTATCAAAAACAAAGAAAAGAACCAATCTTTAGTCCTAGGAAATGACCAAAATTAACGACAGTGAAGAACCCAATAAGCAAAATAAAATTGAAGAACCCAATAGAATTAACATAATCAAATATTGAATTGAACAGAAGCAAAAACATATCTTTGAAACCCCACAACTAATTCACATCAACATCAAATCTATTTCATATTTTCATTACTCTTAATAGTAGATTAAGAGAAAGACAAAAACAAAAACATAAAAGGGGATGGAGGACTAAACTCAGCTACAAGAGAACGACCATGACAGTGAGAGAGAGCGACGATGGTGACATAGAGCGACAACGACAGTGAGAGAGATCGACGGTGAGAAAGAGTGACAACGACAGTGAGAGAAAACTTTAGCAATAGGAGTTTTGACGCGAGAGAAAAAGGGGGCATGGGTGAGATTAAGAGAGGTAGCATTCGGGCAGTGGCAACAATGATTGAGTGAGTGAGATTTAGGGTTTGTTCAGATTGTGATTTATGAGTGAGTGCCGACGAATTGGAAATATAAATTGGGAGGGGAGTTCAATTTTTAATCAAAACTACGTTGTTTTGACACTATAAATATAAATATTTTAAGAAATAATAACTAAAAACGAGATGGGAGCTCAATAATTTTTAAAATGATCAAAAACTCTAATATATATATATACATATAAATATAGTTTATAACAATTGGAAGATTTTTATAGTTGTAATTTAAGGATTTAAGTGGTTAATAAATAATACTTGAACTAATTTTCAAGAAACAATACTTAATGTAGACTACTTAATGTCTTTTAAGAAATAATAGCATTTTGTACACCTTTGTACACCTAAATTTCATATAGTGTACACCTAAATTTCATATAGTGTACACCTTTGTACACCTAAATTTCATATAGTATACACTTTTGTACACTAAATTTTAGGTTGTGTACACTTTTGTACACCAAAATTTCATATTATGTACATCTTTGTATACCTAAATTTCATGTTGTGTACACTTTTATAATATAAAGATTTAAGTAGTTAATAAATAATAATACTTGAACTAATGTTCAAGAAACAATAGCATTTGTGTATTAGACTACTTAATATCTTTCAAGAAATAATAATATTTATTGTGTGTGTTACTTAATGTTAATAACATTTAGTGTGTACTAGTTTAGTATTTGAAGTTAATAAATAATAATATTTGAACTAATGTTCAAGAAACAATAGCATTTGTGTATTAGACTATTTAATGTCTTTCAAGAAATAATAGCATTTAGTGTGTATGTTACTTAATGTTAATAACATTTAGTGTGTACTAGTTAATAACATGTTGTACACCTAAATTTCATGTTGTACACCTAAATTTCATATTGTGTACACCTTTGTGCACCTAAATTTGGGTGTACAACATTGACTTTATGACCAATAGTTTAATTGTACAAAGGTGTACAATATGAACTTTTGGACCAATAGTTTAGGTGTACTTAGGACCAATAGTTTAGGTGTATCATATATTTTATTATAAATTTGTTATTTTTTCGTAAATAAATTGTTAAATTATTCAAGTTTTTTACACCTATAAATGATTTGTTGTTCACACATCTTAATATGAAAATATTTTGCAAAATATTACATATGAAGCAAAATATAAATTTTTGCAAATCCAAAATTATATGAATCAAAATATAATTATATTATACATGAACCAACATTATATTGCAAGTCCTAATCATTGAAAAATTGGCTCTCAATTATATTGTACACTTTTTTCATATAGAATTGCAATTCATGAGAACTATATAAGTGAATATTTTTTCTAAGTTGATTTGTCAAATTCCATGAGCTAAATAAATTGTTAAATTATAAAATTTGAAATTACTTACATATTATGCACAACATAACAAATAAAAATTGTCCATGTTATATTACATATTAATAATATAAAAGTATAATAAAAGATATATCATATTTAGTATATATAAGTATATTCTTGTGTAAATAAACTATATTTCAAGCTTCTACACGAGCCTTAATCGAGTAAGTTCACAAGCTACGTATACGAGCCTGTCATCAAGCTGCTCACAAGTTTTTCGAGCCGAGTTTTGACATGTTCGAGCTCGGCTTGTTTACGAAAAGGAGCTTAATATTTTGTTTATGAACAATCTCGTTTACTAACGAGCTGAGCTTGAATTTGCTTTTCCCAAGCTCAAGATCGAGTTGCTCTGCTCATTTACACCCCTATCTAGAATGTCTCCAATAGTCTCTAATGGTCTCTAGAAGTAGGTCTCCAACAGTCTTTAAGGTTTCTAATAGTCTCAAATGGTCTCCAAAAGTAGGTATTTAATGGTCTCCAAAAATGTTCAAAGAGAAGTTCACAATTTTTTTGTAAGAAATTTGATTTAATTGATTTTTAATTGACGATTTTAAATTAAACTAATTTATTAATTTTTTTATTAAAAATTTTTAATTTATTTAATAGTAATTAATTTGGTGCACAAAGGTCTATGAAGGTTTACAAAGGTCTTCGGGCTCTACAACAATTTCCAAAATTATAACAAAAAAGGTCTCTCATAGTCTCCAATGGTCTCCAAAGATATTCACAATATCCAACATATGTCTACAAACAAAAGTTATTTTACAAATTAAGAATTAAAGCCTTACAAATTTATGATCAAATTTAAAAGCATACATGGACAAACAACATTTTTTAATGACTTCTGTAAAAAAAAAAATTTAAAACTTAGAAACACTTTCGTAATTTTGAAAAATCTAACAAGGCAGCAGCTAAGGTTTCAACCTTAGTCGTCGCCTCCTTTAAACAGATTCGCCTAGCCACCGTCATGTCATCTGCAACGTCACTCAGCCACCGTCACGACGAGTCTCTGAACCTCACAAATGTGACGCGACGACACTTCCTCTCTCTTCTTCTCTCTCTGAACCGTCATGACTCTTCCTCTCTCGTGTTTTCATATTTGGTCGCGTGGACGTGAACCAAATATACAGTTTAATTATGACGTGGACGAAAAATTTGGGCTGAAACAAGATTTTGACCTTATATATTAAATGGTGATGCTATTTCCGAAATTGAGTTTCAAATTGTGTCATTTTTCAAAACTAGGTTTCAGTATTATGGTATTTCAACAAATATGACACTGAATTTTTTATTTTATAAAATTTAATTATAATATGTGGCATAATTAACTCTCAATTTAGGCCTCGTTGAGCAGTTTGATTACGGGCCCTGTAACGACAAGCCCACCAAGTACCAGCCCAATACTCCATAAATCTTGTCGCACACAGTACATGATGGATTTTCTTCATTCCGGGGAGCCAACGCAAGGTGAAAAAGAGCAAACCAATTGAAAACGAGAATGGCCACTCTCAAGGAAATTCTCACGAGGAGGCCGGTGGCCGCCACCATCCGGTTGAAGGTTCTGGCAGGAGGAGCAAAACCAGCGGCACCTGTGGGTCCCGCTCTCGGGCAGTACCATCTGAACCTAATGGCCTTCTGCAAGGACTTCAACGCGCGGACTCAGAAGTACAAGCCCGACACTCCAATGGCCGTAACGATAACGGCGTTCAAGGACAACACGTTCGAGTTCACGGTGAAATCGCCGTCAGTGACATGGTACTTGAAGAAGGCGGCGGGGATCGAGTCGGGAAGCGGCAGGCCAGGACATGTAGTGGCATCGACGGTGACGTTGAAGCATATATATGAGATAGCAAAGGTGAAACAGTCTGATCCATACTGTCAGTACATGTCTCTTGAGTCTATTTGCAAGTCTATTATTGGCACTGCCAACACCATGGGCATTAAAGTTGTCAAGGAATTGGAGTGAATTTCCTCTCCTTGTCTAGAAACATTAGAATTTTGCATTTTCTTGATTTAGAGATTTTTTTTTAAGTTGGGTCGTGCATTGGGTACTTGCCCTTTCATTCGCAGATTAGAATTGAGCAACGAGGATTTTGTGTTTTGATGATTTTTACCTGTTCGATGAAATTCCTATGGATACTCTTTTTGTACTCTCTACCCGTTTGTTGAAATGCCTATTCACACATCCGCCAACCTTTTGGCTTGCTGCATTACAAAATTCTATCTCCTAAATCAATATTGTTTACTGTATTATTATCCACCATAAATCAAAAGCCAGCCCACAAAAAAAATATTTATATGAAGATTGATGTAATCTTCACTGTATGATAAATGCAATGTTTCTATAAAGATTTTATTAGTATAAGCTGATTATATATAGGTCTTGTAAAGATATATGCTTGATTGCCATAGAACATTATTCAAATTAGCTACCTATGTTAACATGAACATGAACTAGATACTAATGTGGCTACTACTCTGATCCGAGAAGCCTGTTAATGGCAGAAAATGGAAGATGATCAGGCGCATGTGACATTACTGTCAAGTCACAAATCCTGTTGAATACATTCTTCTTCAGCTCTTCCATGGCCTTTACATATTCTTCAAGATCTTCCAGTCCCATGTCATCAATGGACTCATCCCACCAGAACTTCCCACTTTCTTCTCTCATCTTGTTGATCTCCTCAATCTTTTCGCTTTGCTTCTTCTCCTCCTCTAGCTTTCTCAACGAATTCTCGTACTCTACCTTCAGTTGTTGGAGCTGCAGGTCTTGAGTCGCTTCCTCCGGTTCCTTGGCAACCAAGGTTTCCCCCATATAGGCATCAAGGACAGTGTCCACATCAGGATGGCCGAAGGAAAAGGGCTTGCCGCCTGGCGAGAAGCCAATGATAGCTAGCTTTGCACCACAGAGAACGCTGAGCTCGCTTGCCTTCTTGATGAGACCGTGACGACGCTTGGAGAAGGTCACCTGTAGTTGAGACTTTTTCTCTATTGGCTTGATTTCTATCTTTTGGCGGCCCCTGGTCTTCTTGCCTCTGTTTTGATTTGTGGTCTCCATATTGGTAGCTGAATGTTGAATAGACACAATTCCCAACTGTTGAGAAAGGATGGATGCTCCAAGACAATAATATATAATCTTTGACAGTGTGAATCGTGTTGTGATTATGAGTTCGTACACGCAGCTAAAAATTAGCACCAAGAAATAAGGACTTAATTGATTGACATTTACCTGTGCAGGAACATATTTTTTTAAAATATTATTATTAGCAATCAACTCAAGCACTGAGAATCTTAGTCCTTGTTGTTATGTGATTGATACTATATGATCTCGTCCCGTCCCGTATATTCTCTTGCCATCTTCGGCTTGTCCTTTTCCTGGAATGTGTGTAATTAATATGAACCTTGGACGACAGTCGTTTGGGGGGGCGACTCTTCGTCAACTCTTTTATCCATTTGCGCACGGCATTTGTTTCGGTTGCAAAGCCAAAAAGGGGAGATTACTGAGACATTATTACTTCTTTTCCCACAGGTACTGGCAACATTACTTCAACACATGCACAAAGTCTCCGATCTTTCGAAGATCGCAGCTTTGTCCTCAAAGATCACCATTATCGCTTATCCAACAATATCTGTTCCTCTCCACTTAAAATACATCTCCTCTTCCACCTCGCCATCCCCACTTCGCGTCCCAAGTCAAGAACACATAGCCCATCTCATTCTAGACCAGAAATCAGCATCCCAAGCGGTTCAAACCTTCAAATGGGCTTCAAAGTTGCCATCTTTCACACATTCCCACTCTACCTACAGAGCTCTTATTCACAAGCTCTGTCCTTTCGGCCGTTTCGACACCGTCTACAAACTGCTCGAAGAAATGCCCCATTCAATTGGGTCTGACCCAAGCGATGACATTTTCATCACCATAATTCGAGGTCTTGGCCGGTTTCGCATGATTCCTGATGTTATCAAAATGACTGACGTGGTTTCCAGGTTTCAAAAGACCCCATCTTTGAAAGTCTTTAATTCGATTTTGGATGTTCTAGTTAAGCACGACATTGATTTGGCTAGGGAGTTTTACAGGAAGAGGATGATGAGGAATGGTGTTCATGGCGATGACTATACTTTTGGGATATTAATGAAGGGCCTTTGTGTGACTAACAGAATTGATGAT
>CAODLS011064832.1:0-10102 GCA_948243855.1 Flueggea neowawraea | reverse complement strand
GTGTCTTATTATTGTGCAAACCCCGCAGCCCGGGATCGAGCCGCACAAGCTGGACGAGCCGCGGGAGCCGAGCGCGCATGCTAGCGTTGTGCAGTGGAAGCGTAACAGCTCGTTGCCATCAGCGGCGCACCTGGGGTTTTTCTTGGTGCTGTTGAGCACACGTGTTTTCACTCCGTCTCTGCAGTCCTCGAACCGTTGGATTGTCCTCTGCGTGTTGTGGACCTTTAATATCCGTTCGATCTTGCAGATTGGATTGTCTTTTTTAAACCAGCTTGATCTGAAGATGATCTCAACTATGTTTCGGCCTGAATCTTCTGGGCCCAGCTCTGATACTGCAGTGTATATATCATCAATTAATTCAACGATGGAAATTTGGAGAAGATGTGGACTATTAATGGAAATATTTACTTGGACTTTGTGGGTGGGGTCACCGGCAGTGTAAATTCTATAGTTACCTGTGGTGATGGTGTGGTTCAATGCAAAAAGTGCCACGTAACTGTTACGCTATGGTCATTAAAAGACAGCTTTGATGTGAGACCGCACCAAATGGTCACCACCGTAGGTAGGACCTTGCAAGTGATCTGATATCTTATTATGATTGCCATGAACGATCTAAGTTGGAATACGAAGTCTTTTTGGTTTGTTTTGTGCTTGATCTTAAATAAAATTTGCGAACGATAAAGTGATTCTGCCTATGCAAAACAAAAGCAGTTACATGAAATAAAGTACATAAATACAGAGCTAAGAAGGAGACATATGTGGGCTTTATTTTCAAATCAAAGGTTTTTCCCCCTCTTCGCATACATTTTACTAGGCTCAACTGATTCCATATTCTTTTCTTACCAACTTGACATCAAAATTGAAATAAAATTAATTTCTTTTTGGTCAATAAACTGCTAGCTTATGTTAAAAACTTGAAATATGAATTATTGCCATGCAAAAAAACGTGAATATGTACTTATCAGAATTTAAATACAGTGGAAAAGAAGACGAATTGAAAATTTACCAGCATGACGAACTTTTTGGTGAAGCTCCAAGCTTTCAATCTTCGGAAACACCTCTCCGCATTGAGAACAAGTGCATATCGTAGTTCTTGGGGATGGGTACCTTGAAAGTTTCCATTACAGTTCAGTCTCTCTCTTTCTTCATTAATACTTAAAGAAAAATTTATAAATTGAGAGGGACATGAACATTAATGTAAATTTGATATGCGATACACAATACCTGCTTGGGTCAACGATCATGCGACACTCATAACACCCTGAGAGCTTCCTGAATTGCATGCCCCTTGAAGACGAAGAAGTGTAAGCTGTGTTATTATTGGATCTTCCGGACCCTGTTAACGACCTTGACGAGGACCCATTGACATCTTTCCGGCTCAACAATCTAGTTTCTTGACCCACAGTGCTACTCTCCGGCGAGTTATCAGCTCTGTGAACAACCCTTGTGTTGCCATGAACAACGTCCCTGAAACTGCACACAGAACTGCAGGAAGACCCCAATTTTGAGTACCCACTAGAGGTCTTTGACGGGTCATGAACTCTTGACCCTTCGAACTGCTTGCAAGATAGCAAGTTCTTGAATTGGTCCCATGAAGATGGTTGCTTTTGCTTCTGTTTTTTAACCTTTCTTTCGCTTTTGGACTGCTGAGTTTGTGGCTCTGAGTTTTCTGGTAAGAAAGTGAGGAGTGCCATAAGAAGAAGAGCAAGAAGATAGAAAGCAAGAGAAGCAGAGAGAGTTCTCTCTGTCATAAGAAACAGAGAGAGAGGTTTAAAACTACGAGAGTTTTGTGCAATATGGAGTGGATCCGAGACGGATAATAAGGAGGCGAAGATAGAGAGAACTGGTGGGTGGGTCAGCCAAATAGTTTATTAGTCCACTTAATTCTCTGTTTATTTTTGGATACACTCCTCCGTTTGTTTCTATAGTGCACATTTGCACAACGAATCCCCAATTGACATGGTTGCCTTTTTATAACCTGGTCAAGTGAATATAAGCCTGGTCATGTGGTCTGGGACCATTTTAGTGCTGTTTTCCACTGTTTATAACAAGATGAACATCAGAGCATTATGTGTGTGCGCTCAGACGGCTATAAAGCTTTCTCATAATAGATGTGTTTGTATGCATTTGTAATTGGAATTGCACACTTGTATTGTTCTGCATTTTTTCTAGTTATGGTCATCTTCTTTTTCTGAATAAATGGAAAGTAGAGCACAAAAATCTCTCTCTCTCTCTCTTGATCAGTCGAACTAAAATCTCTTGAAAGGACAAACTTTTTTTTCAAACAAAAATGTTACATTAACATATGCGTTTCATATACAGATAGTTACAGGTGATTCTAACTTAAAAAATCAAAGCCGCGGCATTGAATTATTACAAGATAATAGGAAGGAGAAGGAGGTTGCTGACCTTTCTTCTTTTTGTTGGGCCATATATAAGTACTTTTGTAATACAAATTGCGTAACACGGGGGTAGTGGTATGCAATTAGTAGTTAATAGAAACGAGTTTCTATGATTCCATCATGCGTGGAAGCAAATGATGGCGTTCAAAGGATGAATAGGTTACCTCCTAGGGGTGGTCTAGTGGAAGAGCACTGTCCTAGAGCACGTGAGATCCGGGTTTGAGACCAAACGTCTCTTTGGTTTTCGCAGTAAATTTCTGGATATCTTCGAGACTTCTATCCCAACGCTAGCTCTTAGCGGATGTCGTGGTGAGATTTCTCTCAGCTACCACCCAACAAGAATACAGTCATTATCTGTAGGTCCCGACTCCCCTTTTCGTTAAAAAAAAGGATGAATAGGTTATTTTGCGAATGAGATGGATCCAGAATCAAAAAACAAGCAAAAGGAAAAGCATATGAGCCAAAGAGACATCGTATAAAAACAAAGGGATGGAAGAATAGCAAGTCTCGTGCCAATATGGCACATTTCCATGTCTTCCGCTATCCAGTCGAAGTAGACAAATGAACAATGTGCTCCTCTTTTATCTTCCAACGCCCCTAAACCAACCTAATTTCTGAAAGCTGCTTCTCTCAACTTGTTCTCAGGGCCCGACCACTTTCGCATCATCATTGTTATTCCATATACAGTAACTCGCGAGGTGTCAATTGTGCATGGTGAAACAGTTAGTGTGTTTGCTTACGAGATAAATTGCATAAATAGAGGGTAGAAATAGATTATATGTTTAAAAAGATGGAGAAATTAACTCTATTTTGAAGATTATAGTATGTATGCACTATGCATAGTGAATATACCTACTTAAAAAAGTTCACACAGTGAAAAATATCTGAGTTTTGAGAATGGTTAGGAGTCAGACATAGATTTGGCACAACCATTGGGTAGAGTCATATAGAAAAAGCCATATTCCCTCTGTCGTCCATGGCGGGGGAGACTGGATCACTCTGTCGTCCTCTAAACCTAAATATTTAAGATATTGCCGCCTATTTCTCCGGACCCCTCATAATTTATTGTAGGAATTAATTAATCAACTTAAATGGTGCTTGCCGAGCCATTCCACTGAAACATATCTGGACTGGGTTCCGATACTCATGACCACATAGACCATTTATTTTAGCATCAAGATCATTGACTTCCATAATAGAACATCCAACATTAAGAAAACGAACAATAAGAGTAATATTATTACTGATTTCTGTAACTATGTTCAGAATACAACATATAGGAGCGAATCAGACACTTTTTAAAAGGAAATGGAAGACATTTTTCTCTACCTCCAAGGTTATAGCTATGTGATGAGCAGTAGAGGTCACACGTGGGAGAGTTCCCATACAAAGAGATAAAAAACATAAAATTGGTTCATAGGATTACTGTTACACTTGTTCTTATTCTGCAAGTGTGTACATTAACAAAATGGTTAATTATACCAATGGTAAAAAAAAAATTATTTTATTCCGGTTTAGTTACAAAAGACAAAAATATTATACAGTGGTTAGTATTGTTTTCTTTTTGATTTAAGAATGTCACTTTGGCCGAAAATTCGATAGATTGGATATGAAGTGTCACGTAAAAGTGTCACATCTACTCTAATGGACACGTTTCTTGCCGACATGACAATTAATGAAATGTCTGATCAGACCTGACTGACCTATTTGGCGACCCGCCTATATCCAATTTGTCGAGTTTTTTTGGGCAAAGTAACATTCTTGAAGCAAAAAAAAATAGTGACCACTAACTGACTGATCTGACTACTCGTCTGTGTCCAGCTTATCTCATCTGTTAAGTTTTCGGGCTAAAGTGACATTCTTGAAGCAAAAAAAAATAGTGACCATTGTGTAACATTTTTTTCTTTTGTGACCAAACCTGAACAACACGTAAAATTTTGTGAAAATTGGTATAATTAACTCTTAACAAAAACACAACTTATAAACCTATCCTATACTCTCAAACTCTTATACTAGCTATAGATGCATTTGTATCAAACGCATTATTTTATATAGAAATTAGCAAGATCACGGAGCCTCCTGTGTTAATTAAGGAGTCGTAATTGAATATGACACTTATAAACGACCAGACATCTAATCAGATGACCATTTGTGCGTTTGAGAGAAACAATAAGTTGTCCAACCATTACGATATGGGTTGCGCACAAAACCGTGGGGAAAATTTGACTTTTATACCAAATTAAAATTTAGAATTGGACTTTTGCCATGTACTAAACGTATATTGAGTAATAGAAATACGCTTGAAACATATTGCAAAAACACCAGATTTTTAATTGACTGAGAAATTGATTGAAAATTTGAGATTTTTTTCTCGAAAAAATAGGGATATTTTCCCGAGAAATTGAATTTTTTTGGCAAAAAAATAAATTCAAAGGAAGAAAAATATGATGTTTCAGAATGTATCCATATATATTCAAATGTCTTCAAAATACATTTTTTTATATATAAAATTAGATTTAATAAATTTTTTATTTAATATTTTTTTAAATTAAATGCCTTCAAATTATAATTTTTAATATAATTTTTTCAATTTTTTCCAATATCTCCAAAATGTATCCAAATGTATCCAAACCACAACTTCTTATACAATGTTTACAATTTTTTGATGTCTCCGAATGTATCCATATGTCTCCATCCACAATTAAATTAATTTTAATTATTTATATATTATTAATTTTATTTTATTTTGTTAAGAAAAAATTGATTTGGTGTCCAGTGCTTTACAAACGCCTCCAAATGTATTCACAAGTCTCAAAAAATATATCTGCAAGTGTTCAAATGTATCAAACCTGCACAAAATCAATATAATTCAAAAAATCAAAAAAATAAACTAGTTTTTCCACATTAAAAAACGAATAAAAAAGCCAAGGGTATTTTTGTCATTTTGAAAAATAAAAAAGGCAGCAACTAAGGTTTACCCAGCCCTAGCTGCCGCCGCCGCCGCCGCCTCATCAGATTCAATCACCACCACTCCTAGCCGCTGCAGATTGATGAAGACAAAGAAAGGAAAAATCAAGCAACAAAGACGAGAACGAGGCAAGAGAAGACGAGAACCAAAGAAGAGAGCACCGAGCAATGACGAAGACGGACGAACGACGCGAAGGATGAAGACGACACGTGACGCGACGAGGAAACAAGAATTGAAGAGGGAGACGCGGCGAAGGACGACGAAGACACGAACAGACCCGAGACGCGACGGAGGAGAGTCGAGCGAGAACAGATGAGAAGCGAGAAGACGGAGACAAGAACAAACGCCATGGAGGAGGGTGGCGGAGCTAGGATTTCTCTGTTTCGTGAATCGCGATTAGAGAGGAGAGCATAGGGAGAGGAGAGAGAACAGAGGAAGAAGAGAGAGAAAGAGAAAGAGAGAGATCTTGATGTTTGGTTAAGGAAAGAGAAAATATATTAACAAATAAAAGATTAAACTCGCGAGATTTTGACTTATATACCTAATAAATTTGGCATTTGTCAAAAAAAAATTAAAACGGGTGACATATTAGCAATTAACACTTAAAAATTAACATTAACCTAATTATTAAACTATGAATTTTATTTTCTCAAATTTGAATTTGAATTTAGTCATACAGCCTAATTTCCTCAAAACCGTGGCCTGAGAAGGTGGGCTGAAGCCTGAAGAATTGGGGTTGGAGGTAGAAAAGCCCAATAGGCGACGCTGAAAAAAACAAAAAAAGTAATATAATATAAGAAAAAGAAAAGTGAAGGTGGCGGCCAAAGGGCGGGGAGAGCGTATTCGAACTCAGACTCACCGCTTCTTCACTTCCAAACAAACCCCTCGCTCTTTCCCTCTTCATCTTCACCTTCCCGCCGAACTCTTCTCTCACCAATCCCTTCCCCTTTTTTTGTGACCATTCACTTGTAGATTTTGCTGTTTCTTGTTCACATCAATCCCTCTCACCGATTCCCTCCAAAACTCTCCGTTTCGCGACTCCTCCAATGGCTAAACCCACGGAGGATGCCGCCTATACTCTTTCCCAATTTCACTTCCAGTTGCTTCGTTCTCACTCTCACAATAACTCTATTCCCACTCCTTATCCATTATTCCCTTCCTCCATTCCGAAACCACAACACTCTCCCCCGATTTCTATCTCTCGGCACCGACACGCATTCCGCTCTCGCCAATCTCGCGGTTCGTTCTTCTCTTTTTTCTTTAATGCGTATTGGCCATCGATTGGTTTGTTATTCTTGGGATTAGTGATCACCTGTCCCTGTTTCTTTTTCTTTTTACTACTGATCATGTGTTTCATTTTTTATTATTCGCATTGTAAAAGCTCAATTTTTTATACAGTAAATGTTTCATTTGTTGTTTATTTGTATTTGAATATATTTTTTTCAGCTCTCAATTTGATTGGTTTCGATCCTAGAAAAATGTATTAGTTAAGTAGTTAATATATTGCTATGTTTTAAGTTCTTTGTGTTGATTCCGCAAGGCAATAATCGTCTTTGTTGTGAGTATTTATTATTCTCTGCAAAAATTGTATCCTTGGCTATGACTTTGGAAGATTTATGGAATGACTATTATGATTTATTTGGTAACTGCACGAGGTTTCATTGACTAATCCAATTTTACCTGGCTTATTCTGCTTCCATCGCACCAGAAATTCTGTTTTATCTTTATTATGTATATTCCTTAGTCATGCTGTTGTGTTCTCTAGTCACTGTCACTGAAATCACTTCACGATATTTGCAGTTGAGTAAAAACAATGATAGACAAAACCTTGAGGCTCAGACTAATGGACGGTTGAATGATGCACGCCATTCTGAAGCTTCCACTTCAGGTAGGCGTAGTCAGAAAGCAAAGCTTCCCAAACAGGCTAGATCAGTGCCTCAAGGATCAAATGCTGGTAATAGTCCATCACATCGTCAACTGTTTAATTACTGCGTATTTTAGCTTCATTTATTTGAATCACCCTGTTGACTTTATGTTGATTGACTGCGCTTCCAGTTGCTGAAGCTCTTAATGGTCTGAATCCAACTGGTGGTTGCAGGTATGACAGCTCCTTAGGTGAGTTTTGTTAATTTTACTTCTTCCATGCTACGGCTAGCATACTATTTTATTTGCATGCACAAGTTCTCACGTTTTTAAGCAATCATTCTAACTTTCTGTTGATTTGGCGGACTCAAATGTGAATTTGTGATCTGCTTATTGTGACAATAAGTAAAGGATTTAATGCTGTTGCAGGCTTGTTAACCAAAAAATTCGTCAAATTGATCCAGGAGGCCAAGGATGGCACTCTTGATCTGAACAAAACTGCAGAAGTGTTAGAGGTACACATAATATATGACATATGTTGTCAACTAAATTAAGTTGCTGCCCCAGTTGAAGTTTGAGCAATGTTTCTTTTCAGCATAATATGTTATTTGTGCTGAAGCTTTTTGACAGTCCACCCTTAGTTTGGGCTATGTCCTTATATGCCCTTAGTTTGGGCTATGTCCTTATTCTTGTATATTATATGTAATTTTGATTGACAGGTACAAAAGAGAAGGATATATGATATCACAAATGTTCTGGAGGGTATAGGATTGATCGAGAAAACATCAAAAAACCATATTCGCTGGAAGTAATAATTTGTGCTATTGTTCTGTACTTTTTGCTTTTTTTTTTTTTGGCTATTTATAAATGGTTGATCAATAAGCCTTATGAACAGGGGCTTTGATGGTTTTGGGCCTATGGATTTGAATGATCATGTTAGAAGACTAAAGGTATTCACTTGTGGAAATTTCATTTTTCCCCCCATCTTATAGACTATTTGATTCCATAGTTTTTTTACTGATGATTTCTGGTTTGTTGCATTGTTAAGTGATGGGCCTCTTAAGTTTACGGCTCTTTAAAAAAAAAATAAAAAATTAACGGCTCTTAAATCCCTTTTAATTGACGTTCGTACATTCAAATTCTTAATTATATGTTTTAATTTTCCTGGGAAATATGCTTTCTACTTTCCTCTATATTCAATTTTTTAATTCTGTTTTCATGTTCCATATATATGATGTGGGAAATTGCAATTACATCTATTTGGAGACGAAAATTTTGATCGCACTAATAACTACAGACTCCAATATTGTGTTTAAGCCCTTTGAATTAATTTTCAAACTGACATAGTGCTTAAATTCCAGACCAGAACACATACTATCAGGAAACCTGTTCTTTTGCTGAGGAGCTGGTTTTAAGTGTTTTTACATTATTAATAAGCAACTTGGTAAGGATAGGCCAAACATGGAGCATTTCACTTATGAAATAGCACATACATATCTAGTGATAATTATGCTGATTTATAGATTTGAAAATGATCAAACAGAATCTATTAGTTAGAGTGAGAGATCTGTTAATGTTTGAATTGTTCCATACTCTTACATGCATCATTACAGGATGAAGTTGAAAGGTTGTACAGAGAAGAATGCAAGCTTGATGAGTTTATAAGGTTGGTTAAATTGCAATATGGGTGCTTTTTAGGTTCACCTTTGCTGTGTTGACCTGCAACTATGTTCTTTCTTCAGGCAGAGAAAAGAGCTCTTGAGGTGCCTTGAGGAAAACGAGAATAATCAAAAGTGTGCTATTTATTTCACTCGTTTTTTGGGGTATCTGACATAATGTGGTCCTTCATTGATTAATTGCACTTTTGATGGTTAGGTATCTATTCATATCCCAAGAAGATATTTTGAACCTTCCACAATTCCAGGTCTACAGATTTTAGGATTTTGTTTGAAATTATATATTTTAATTATTGTGGCCTGGACTCACCGACATTGTCTTGTTCTACAATTGCGACAGAACAAAACACTTGTTGCAATAAAAGCTCCCCAAGCTAGTAATCTTGAAGTTCCTGATCCTGATGAGGTAGGAAGTATAGGTGGAGGGAAATATAAATATTTTGAAACATCAAACCAACCTGGTTTTGTTTTGTTACTGTGCGCAGGCTTTTGGTTCTCCTCAGTATAAAATGATTGTTAGAAGCACCACTGGGCCAATTGACTTGTATCTTTTGAGGTTTGTACCCTGGTTGCTCTCTCTCTACAACACGTCAGCTCACTGGTTTTATCTGTTTACCTGTCTTACCTTTGTTGTGCATCCTTTGGATAAATGAAAAAGAGTTGATTCACAATGTCATTGATGTATTCGGATGACACAAGCAGATGTGCTTGTGCATGAACTATATGCTAACATTCACATTTTTTTTTTGTTTAGTGCATAAAGCTGTTTTATTTATGCTTGCAGCAAATACAAGCAAGGCCCAGATTCAGCCGAAGAGGCAGCTAACGCTATGGACTCTTCTGCATGGAATAGTGGTTCTTGCGGAACAGAAAATGCAGGGCTGTCTTTAGAGCACCCACACCACCAAAATGATTCCCCTAACATGTTCACCTCACTATTTCCTGGAGCGTCCGGAATTCAAAAGATAATTCCTGCAGACAGTGATGTAAGTGTCGATGGAAGTTTCAAGTTGGTCTTTTGATTTTCTTATGTCCTGGGGTACTTTTTTGCATTGTGCATAAATATTTTCTGATTTTAGGTCATACAAAAGAATTTTTGACGTTTGTTCCCTCATTTCGTCCATCCAATCACAGATTGCTGATGACTATTGGTTCCAGTCAGATCCTAAAGTCAGCATTTCAGAGTTGTGGGG
>CAODLS011064629.1:0-16011 GCA_948243855.1 Flueggea neowawraea | reverse complement strand
AAGTTGTACGTCGATCAGATTGTATGTTTACACGGTGTGTCAGTCTCTATAATGTCTGACAGAGGACCGCAGTTTACTTCGCAATGTTGGCGTAAACTGCAGGAGGAGTTGGGTACTCGATTGAAATTCAGTACAACATTTCATCCGTAAACCGATGGTCAGTCCGAGTGTATCATTCAGACATTAGAGGATATGTTGAGAGCGTGCGTTGTAGATTTCAGTAGGAGTTGGGATTCTCACTTACCATTGGTAGAGTTTGCGTACAACAATTTGTATCATTCAAGTATCGAGATTGCTTCTTATGAGGCTTTGGACGGAAGGAAGTGAAAATCTCCCTTATGTTGGACCAAGGCTGGCGAGAGAGCCATTGGGGCCAGATTTGATTTTGGAAACGACTGAGAAAGTGAGATTGATCCAGCAGAGGATCCAGACTGCTCACAGTTGTTAGAAGAGTTATGCTGACTCGAAGCGTAAACATTTGGAGTTTGAGATTGGAGACCATGTATTCCTCAAGGTGTCACCAATGAAGGGTGTCATGAGATTTGGAAAAAAGGGCAAGTTGAGACCGAGGTACAATGGTCTATTTGATATTACTGGCAGAGTTGGAGCTGTGGCATATGAGTTGGCGTTACCGCCTCAGTTCGCTTCAGTTCATCCAGTGTTCCACATATCACTTCTGATGAAGTATGTTCCTGATCCATCTCACGTTTTGGCATCTCAGTCTGTGGAGGTTCGATCCAACTTGTCTTACGATGAGGATCCTGTGAGGATTGTTGATCGGCAAGTTAAAAGGTTACAGAACAAGGAGATTACTTCGGTGAAAGTGATGTGGAGACATCATTCCGTTAAGGAGGCCACTTGGGAGGCCGATGAGGAGATGCAGAGCAGATATCCGCACCTGTTCGACGCAGCTGATCCTTAGGTCAGTATGTCTATTTGTCTCTTTTCTGCATTCCTTACATTTCATATGCATTTCTGCATATCATGTTGCATACTGGTACATAGACTGGGTGTTGAGTATACGCTGTCTACAGTGCGAGGCTGAGAGCCTAGATTCTGATCTGAGGATTTTGGGAATATGGAGTGATTCTAGATCTGATTTTGTTGTTTCAAAATTCGAGGATGAATTTCTTTTGAGGGGGAAAGTATGAAATATCCTACTTATTTTAGTCGAAATCTAGTAGTATTCCGAAGTGGTTTCGAGTTGGGATGTTGACCTTTGAGTTTGAGTGTTATGATGCTTGTGTTTTGCATGTTAAAGGTCATCTATGTGCTTAGAACATGGTACTGTACATGTAGTAGAGGCCTGACACTTGACTGTGAATGTGCGTTGAGTGTAACGTACACAGGAGGTCATCTACATGCATAGTACTGAGTACTATGCACGTAGACGAGGATGAGTTGGCTGAGAGCTTTTCTTGGACTGTGTGCATTGTATGGGTTGCTATGCATATTGTTCATCCTTTGGATGTGACCCATGAGCACGCTGAGGTCTTCTACAAACATAGCAGGGGTTATAACGCATGTAGATTGTAGATCTGAATGATGGGCTTCAGATCTGACATCTACGTACATTGTGTGGGATGTTATCCACGTAGAGCACGGTGCTACGTACACAGAACCCCTACGGTGCATGTAGATGTGTTTTTCTGGGCGACTGTGCGTGAAACGCAACATGTTAGTCAGTAAGTCTATAAATACCCCTACCTATCATTCCTTCGGTCATAACTTGTCTCAACCATCAGAGCACTTTCTCACTTACTTCTGTGATTTTCTTTGTTTCTCCTTGCTTCTACAACGGATCTAGAGGTAAGAATCTTCCATTAATCTCTTCTTTTCTTTGATTTGCATTGCATTTTGGGCATTCTAGGGTTCCAATCGAACTTGGAACCAAATGGTTGAAGATCAAGCATTAGTTTCATGGGATTTGGTATTTGAACCAAATGGGTTTCTCTACAACTAGGGTTACAGGTTTTACGAGTTAATGAGAGTTAGATTATGGTTGTTTGAGACCAGTAGTTTGAAGATTAAGCATTAGTTTCGTGGGATTTGGTATTTGAACCAAATGGGTTTCTCTACAACCAGGGTTACGGGTTTTACTGAATTTCTTGCCAAATCTGGTGTTATTTCTGATGTATCTTGATAGATATGAGTTAGAAATTCATAGATTTAAGTTGGGTTAAGAGATTTGACTAGTCATTCGGCATGGGTCTTGGAAGTCCGAGATTCATAGTTAAGATCTAGAAATATTTTGACTTTTGTATGTAGATTTGGAGGACGAATCCATGTTCAAGAGATTGATTTGGGTTAAGGAGTATGCTTGGTTCTGTTGGAGATCGAATGGAGCATGATCTTTGGCTTGGAGGTGATGGATTCACTTTCGTTTGTTTAGGCGACTTTGAGAGTTGCATTTACATTTCATATCATGCATTTGGTATTTACCACAGTACCACATTGTGATATATTGTGATGTGTTATGTGTACAGCTTCCTGTTCTTGCCAGCGAGAGCAGCCACCGATGAGTGGGACTTAACTGGTGCTTTGGCTTGGATTGCCAGGTGAGTGAATAGCAGCTTCAGACACATTGGCTGTGTCTCGAACTCTATTTACTTGTTTTTTATGTGTTAGATATATGTATCCAAAAATGACTAATCTAACGGATTGGTTGAGATAAAAATGGTTATTTGTGAAATAATCAGATTTGGATTTGAAATGGTATATATGCATTATATATCGATGATATGATTTAAAGTGCTAGATTGCATGATATGATTTTGTACTACGATAGTACATTTTGGTTTTTGATGTAGGGACACATGTACTACTAGGTATGTAGCCTTTGATATACCAATGTCTAACAAAACCCAACTACCAGGATTGTCGGTAGCCATGTTGCCCTGATCAGACACGTGATCTGTTATGGTGGAGGCGAGTCCCCATCGATATGGCTGGTCCATATATTTCGTGACAGTTGGCGGAGTCCATATCAGGTCTGTTTAGTCCCTTATCGCCTGTATATGTTTTGACATGAAAATAAATGATTTAAAATCTTAAATGATTTTAATACGCATTCGTGCATGTTGTTTGCTGTGATTGCAAATGGTTTCGAAATGAATTTTCGAAAGGCTATTATTGTATAGCGTGTATATTTATATATAGTTATGAATACTACTTGTGGTATTTGCAAATGGTTTTCAAAACAGACTCTGTGAGGCACGTATGAGGCGCTTTGGAGTGTTATTCCTCACTGGGATTCATCCCCGTTTTATTTTTTGTTGTGGATGATTATATCTTCCAGGTGCACAGATTTTGGCTTCGACGTTCATTCCGCATCTTAGACACCCGTGAGGAGGCATTTTGGTTGGTGATGCCTATTGTTCGGGCTTCTGTTATTTTGTAGAGCTCTTTACCAGATTATTGTAGGGTGTTCGTTTGTATGTATACTCTGATATATTTATTGTATTTGGTTTTACCAGAGTATATGGTTTGTATACATTTAGTTTATATTTTTATATATTGAGTTATATATAAACTGTTTTAATTTATAAAATATTTTTCCAATAAATGTTTTGGAAACTAAATGATGGGTAGCATTTTTGAATCTCTGGAAGGCTTGTGCGGGATGGGCTGGGCTTCCATAGACGGTCTGCTTCGTACGCCGGTTATAGTCCTGGGAATGAGTCGTGACATTTGAGATGAAATTGAAATGGGTTAGGGTGGAAGAGCAAAGTTGGGATTCTTGATGATTTCTTGTTCCTTTTGTGAAATTAATTATGGATCGGGTTTGGAAGAACAAAGGTGGGATTTTTGATTATGTCTTGTTTCTTTGGTGAAATTACTTATGGATTCAAGTATCTAAGTATGATTTGAGGTGATTTAGAAATGTAAGTGTCAATTTGTACGAATTTTGTGGCATTTTTGAATAAATTTATGTCGCTAGGACTTAATTGCAAATTTTCAAGAGTTTGATGTCTGATTTGTAATTTTAGTATAATTTGAGGACTGATTGTAATTTTTTGAAGTTTGGGATCTAATTTGTAATTTTCAAGGTCTTACGAACTAAAGTGTAATTTCGTAAAAATTGAGGTACTATCCTGTAATCTCACAAAGATATTCGATTTTTGATGAGAGCGTTATATGTTCGATCACAATAGGATTTCTGACGCCATCGAGGGTTTGGGTATGCATTTGCATTCCATGCGTCTTTTGTAATGCCGTAGTACAATACCGTAATTGACTCCGATGTGATCTGTTTGTTTTCAGTTCCGTCTGATATCCGAGGTGACTAGCCATCCATTGGAGGTCACATCAAGATTATTTGGCTCGGAGTCTAGGTGAGTTGGAAGCCATTCTAGACACACAGGTTGTGTTTTCCGAATTTATATTGTTTTTGTTGTGCTATAACTTTGCTATGCAATCCGTACTAATAAATAGGTTGTAAATCTCTAAACTCTGGCTTATGTAAAATATTTGTAAAGAGGAATCTATATGATATTTATTACATTTTTCTGTATTAAATATTCTGTTTGAAATCATATATTTTCTCTCTAGTAAATAATGTGTCTTAGGAATAAATATATTTTCTAAGATTAGTAGTTTGCTTCGTATGTTTATCTGCTTAGATTGATTTGGTGAGAAAATCTGAAATTTTGAATATTGCATTTTATGATCAATAACCTATACTCTGAATATTTTATTATATCTATTATAATATATTTTGTAATGGTTTATGTAATTAATTGGGTGTGTGTTCGATAATTTAATCAGTTTGTGGATTTTGATTTTAGTTTCAATTTTCTCCTTTGGATACTTGCCAAGTTTGTTAATTTTGATTTTTGTTCGGAGTGAAAGAATTTACTGATTTTGTTGTAATAGAGAA
Organism: Flueggea neowawraea; assembly: GCA_948243855.1. NCBI lineage: Eukaryota > Viridiplantae > Streptophyta > Magnoliopsida > Malpighiales > Phyllanthaceae > Flueggea > Flueggea neowawraea. The sequence goes on along the minus strand of CAODLS011064629.1, from coordinate 11,132 downwards.
ATAGATGAAGAAGATGAAGAGGAAAGAGGTGGGGCACATAATGAAGATGAGTGTATAATAGTCATTTCATGCAAGTTTTTTAAATGTCTCACATGCAACTTCATCATATTTGACATGTGATATTAGTTTGGACAGATGGAGTTAACCCCAAGGATGCGATATGAACCTTGTGAAAACTTGGGGACACAATGAGAGATCACATTTAATATCAACGACGCTAATATAATTCCTCCTTTCATTTGTTTGTCCAACATTATCGAAAATATGAAATGTCGATTTTGCCTGCAAAATGTTAGAGACTACTTGCATTAATGCCTCAGAAAAGTGAAAACCCACTCACTTTCAAAAGTATAGGAACCGTGATAGATTAGTGAGTTGTAGGGACTAACTACTTGCATTTTCAAATAATACAAGTAGTTTGCAGGCTACGACAAACTTGAACGACTATAGCATTAGTTTCCAAAAATTTTACAAAGTTGTGACGTGAAACGCAATCTCAGGTCAAATTCACATGGAACCCAAACCCACAAAATGAGCCAACCTGGAAAGAAGATTTGTGGGCAGAGAGAGGACACATAAGGCTCACTCAAACTGACCACATATCCATCCGCTCCCAATACTCCTAAATTCAGTTATTATCGTTAAATAACCCACCAATTGCCTTCTTCTCTCCTTCATTTCCCCTCCACTCATCCACCATAATGCCAATTTTCACTGCAACACAAGGCTCCCTGTCTCGCCTTTCCTTTCTTTCCCAAGTCTTCTCAAGCGATGCTTCCCATTCCTCATTCCCATTTCCTCTATCAACTACAACGACAACCCACTTCGCATCTTCCAGACTCTGCCACGTCTCCACTCGCAGACAATCTCTCTTCTCTGTCAGAGCTCATGGTTCCAATGATGCAGCCACTGCCAGTACTAGTGTTCTTGAAGTTTCTCCAGATGCTGCTATTCGTCAAGCACGGGTGCGTTCGCCGTTACCGCATTAATTGTTGCTTTTGATTGTTCTTATCTTTTTTAAGGACTTCTGGTTGCATTTTATGATTGAGCAACGATAAAATTCTTACAGCTTTGTAATTTTAACTACCACTGTCTTGATTTTTCGATTTCGTACTTGCTCAAATAGCTAAGAATAGAATGTGGTATTGGTTTTACTGAACTGCCAATTCGGTCTTGTTGTATTTGTTGGGAGCAGTTGTTTACTGAGTGTTTTAGTATCAATTGAATTTGTTACAAATGAATTGAAATGAAGAAAGTTTGATGTTAGAAATGAAATAACATGTTCAGTATGTTTGTTTACAACTTTTATTTCTAAGTGAATCTAGTGTTTGAATGCCAGTTAAGCACTAAACGGTAATGTCAAAATGCTGTAAACCATGCCCCTATAGTATATACTTAAAACAGAAATGATCTAACCCTGTTTTTGTGAAAAGAAGTAGAGGTCTGCGGATTGGAAGGCATCAAGGGCTTACCATGAAAGTGGATCAATATTTGAGGGTATAGTTGAAGGATTTAATGCTGGTGGATTGTTGATTCGGTTTTATTCTCTACTGGGTTTTCTCCCTTTCCCGCAATTGAGCCCTTCACATTCTTGTAAAGGTATTTTCTTTTTCTCCCAGAGTTGGCTTCAAAATTCTCCCTAACTTATTCGAATAATGATGAAAGTTGAAAAATTTAAACAGGCTCACAAAGTAAAGCACATACATTGTTAGTTTGGTAAAATATGTGCTTAGATTTGTCATTTGTCAGTAGTATGAAGCCTTGTATCTTGTAAAATTTGCGCTGTTAATCTTATAACGTCTACTTCAGATATAAGTGTAGTGCCAGAAACAATATAGTTTGGCAGTTCAACCAGACTTGTGAGTTCTATTACAAAATTTGTGGTCCATTGTCCCATTGTTTTGCTAATTTTATGATTCAATTTATGCAGAACCACACAGAAGTATCCAAGCAATTGCAAAAGATCTGACCGGTTCAATTGTTTATGTGAAGGTGACGGGTTCGCTACCCTGTTATGTTAAATTTCCCATTTTTGTGTTTATATGATGGACTATCTTAATATTTGCCTGATCTAGGTTAAAGCTCATATGGTACTTGTTCAATAAGCATATCTTTGGGTCTCTGAAATTTCATGCCTATATATTTCTTTTTTTTTGTCACATATTAATAATTCTATATGATCAACGGATGCCCTTTCAGCTGTATTTCAAATGACATGCTGCCAATGAGATATCTTATGAGATGATCACTTTTTGTTCCCTTCTGAACTATTAGTTATTTCATAACTTACCTTTAAAAGTAGTTCCAAGCTCATTGTTTGGAAGATCCAATGCATTATGTTAATTGAAAGCAAGAAGAAAATAGATGGGAATTGAAGAAGATGATACCGTAGAGAACAGGAACCAAATTAACAAAATTATCACAGAGTGGAAGGATACTGAGTGTCAATAAGGTGATTATTATTGTGAATTTTCTCAAGGGGCCACAAACCAAGTCTTAATTTTTGGTATTTTGATGATGATGATAATTTTAATACAACATAATATGTTATAAAAAAAAGGGTGGAAGGATGTAATGACTTTAAGCAGCCTAGCGGTTAAACAACATGGAAGTAGTGGGATTTCACATACTGAAAGTTTCAAGCCAAAAATCATGGATGGTTACCATTATGAGTTATTATATTGATTTTTTTCATAGTTCCTTTCAAGAAAATGAGGGCAAACTTCTATTTGATTAGTATCAGCATATCCAGTAATGGAGCAACAGTTTGTGAATTAAGAAAAGATGCTATGAGGATAATAATCTAGTCTCTACTTCTGTGTGAAATTTGTCTCACCTTATCCACCGATGGAACTTTACATTTTCACTTTCTTTGACTTCATCTGGATATTTGTTTCATCTGCTTTTTTTTAGTGGAGAATGAATTGATATACATTTATTATTTTTTCTTTAATTCGTGTGAATTAATAATTCAGTATTTATTGTCCTCTTATTTGCAATTGCCTTAATAGTGATACTCTTATACATATTTCAGGTAATACAGGCTGACGAGGAGAATAGGAAACTGATATTCTCTGAAAAGGAAGCCGTGTGGTCAAAATTTTCTAACAGACTTAATGTAGGAGATATTTTTGGAGGAAGGGTAGGTTCTGTTGAGGATTATGGTGCTTTCATTCACTTGCGCTTCCCTGATGGTATCTCCAATCTCTGTTTGCTCATTCCGGATCATTCAAACAAAATTTTTTCGCTTGTAAATTTTACATGATATTCTAAATCATGATGCAGGCCTATATCATCTCACTGGGTTGGTACATGTATCAGAAGTTTCATGGGATTTAGTTCAAGATGTTAGAGATATCCTGCATGAGGGTGATGAAGTAAGGGTCAAAGTAATTAACATCGATCGGTTAGTGCTTGTCCCTAATTTTATTTTTGAATGGAGTTAAGTTTTAAATTTTAATAATACTCCCTTGAAAGAACAAACTATCTGTGAATGTGCTTCATCTGTTGTTTAGATGGATCATGGAATCCGAGTGATATGCCTTTATTGGAATAAATTAAATTATTCCAATGTTGATAGTAACATTGGTTTGTAAAGTTTCAATTGCAGAGTGATTATTTTGGTCTATATTAGATCCCTTTACTTTAATACCAGAATGTCATCATGTAGATCATCAATAGCAAGCTGGTGTAGTCATACCTTTTAGTTCGATTCATTGATTATCTATGGAAAGCTGACATAGTCATACTTTTTTATTCGATTCCAGTCAGGCTTGATCAATTTTTCTTTCTTTTTTGTTCTTTTTTTTTTACTTTTTAACTGAAATTGCTTCGAGTTTTTTAATGAGTTGAGCGAGTTTTCCGATCTGACTAAAAAGAGAGTTTTCAAAGTGGCTACCCACTGTACTGTTCTAACCAAAGGTTGCTGATGATCTATTTGGTCTTGTTTTGGTGTTGTGTGGACCTAAACATGAATTCTACTCAATACTTTCCTCAGAAGGTCTTTCACACAAGACGCAGGAAAGAGAATTAAAAACATTATTCAAAATATATTCTGCACTCTGAAAGAATAGGATCAACAAAGATTTCTTGTAAAATTTGAGTAGAAGTATGAAAATTCAGTTATACTTGATGTGGAAATATAATTTGCTAGTAGATAAGATTTTATTAAAAACTAATATTATATTTCTTTCTCTTCAAAATGCTGCGCCATTCACTGTTTTGCTTTCTGCTACTTATTATTGTCACCTGAGTGCATGCTTAATTGTGGCAATAATTTTATCTTTCTGTTTCCATTTCCTGATTGTTTATTAATGCAGACAAAAATCTAGGATTACATTGTCAATCAAACAGTTGGAGGAAGACCCTTTGCTTGAAACATTGGACAAAGTAATTCCTCAGGTTTGTAGAATGACGTTCTTTTGCGAATTCTGTTAATTGTTGGCTTCTGAGTAATGAACTTCTGATTTTTACTTGCACTTTACATTGACAGGATGATTCTGCTGATACTGATCATTTGAGTGTGAGCCGTAACGGTACAATTGATCCACTTCCTGGGCTTGAAGCCATATTTGAAGAGCTGTTACGTGAACATGGGTAATGTTAAATATTCTTGTCATTAGTAAATTTGCAGCTATCTTGTGTTGTGGGCTTAGCCAATCATTGATTCATTTCTTGTATTTTCATTCGGCCTTAATTTTGATGGAAACTCAATTTTTCATAGGCATCTCTCCGAGTTTTATCTTGATTCTTTGTTTTAACTTTTCCATGCGTTTTTGTGAATATCAACACTCCAATGTAGCCCGGGATCTTACTCAAGATGCTTCAGTAAACTGACATGTTAACAAATTTCCTTGGACTAGTTTGCCGAAAAGAATTGCATTGTGTTTTGATACCCTTCAATCTTACCATGATTGACACTTATGACTTTTTCTTTTTCCAGTATAGACGATATAAAAATCAATAGACAAGGATTTGAGAAACGTGTAGTTTCACAAGACTTGCAACTTTGGCTTTCAAATGTGAGTAGCTTTTCTCTCCAGCGATGCCTTTTCATACTTGGTTGGTTTATATTTTCATTATCTTGACAGTTTCATCCTGCAATTTGCGCAGGCACCCCCAACGAATAGGAGGTTTACGCTTCTTGCTCGAGCCGGAAGACAGGTAAGTTCCATTACAACATCAGCTTGTTGATATTCGCATTAAATGTTGTCAGAGGTTTACCATCTCCGCCCTTTTTTTTTTTTTTTTCCTGTTCTGCGATTCAGGTTCAGGAAATACAGTTAACCACAGCACTTGATCAGGAAGGTATAAAGAAAGCGTTGCAGCGAGTGCTGGAACGCGTCCCATGACATCGATCCTCATATTGTACGGAATTATTATATGAGTATGGTTGTTCTGATGCTACAGAATTTTTTATCTTCCAATCGTTCTAATTTGCTTGCTTTGTACAGTGTAAGTCACACAAAATCTGTTGTAAATTATATAGTAATTTGGAGGCATCTCTCCTGTTCTTAAATTATTTCTTTTCAATTGTAAAGTATAGCAACAACTGCTATCTTTGAGATTTGTGATAAAATACCTCATACCATACACCAGGGATAAGGTCAAGAAATAAGATTACAACAATTGTATTTGTCAAGAAAAAAAAAGATTATCTGAATTTCATTTTCCTTTTTGTGAATAGTGGACAATCATTTCAGAACTAGACAACATTTCTCCAATTTTTCTTTCTTCTTTTGCTTGTTTAATAAAATTCAAACTTCTATCCTGTAATAAATTTAACATACTAAACATTAAATGAACCACATTTGTAACAAATTTGCGGTAAACACAAATAGAGATGATGAAGAAAGAAAGAAAGAAAGAACTTGCAATGGCAATGGGGAGGGTTTTTACTAAATTGAGTTAAATAATATAATTATACGAGTATTGGAATAAAACGTGTTTATGATTCGATTTATTATAAAAACTAGTCAAAAAACAAAGATACAGTATTTTCCTTGTTAAGTAAAACCTTTTATGAACCAAACAAATTAAATTTAGTCTTTCGTTTGAAATGACCAAAACCGTTAAATGAAGATGTTATAATGAAATATACAAGTGCTCGAAGAGATTGTTGAATTAACGTTGTTTCATTATATAATATCTCTTTAAGTTTTAATGATTAAGATAATATGGAAATAGTTAAAGTTGTTCACGTAATACTAGAATTACGCATGCAATTCACTGAAAAATGTTAACTTGTCATGTAATTATGGTTAAGCATGCAATTCTCTATGTCAATAAGCGGAAGAAGAAAGGCTACACGGACCTAAAAATGTGTCAAGGGCCAATTGTGCATGTACTATAGAGTTAAGCACGCCAAGGAGATTACTGTGTACATAATGATGAAGTCGCGCAGCGCGCCTAACAACCTTGGAGAAAAAGTGGAAATGAATCCAGTAGCTACCATGTTGTTGAGGCTAAGAATTAGGCACGCATCTTACGCTTTACGCATGCAAGTCTGAAGTTGCACACAAAAATATGGTTAATGCACGCAATTGAGCAAAAGTGGTGCTTACTAGAAAGTATGAGGAATTATGGAGAAAAATATGTTATGCATATAATGCATAAGTTATTTTGCTTAAGCACAAGAGATTCTCAAGCCACATGAGTTATTTTGCTTAAGCAAGCAAATGGAAGAAGAGTTTCAAGTCAATATTGATTGTTTCAGAGTCAAAAGACAAAGAATACAATTGAGCACGCAAATGGACAGAGTTGAGCACAAATCACATGCTGACAAGAATAACAACAACCCTTCTGATAGATCATGGGAATTTTAGATGAATATTTGCGCCTCTGTTAGAGAATATATATTTGAATATCAAACGATCACAAAGAATGTATTTGCGCAAGCAATAAGTGACTTACGCACGTAATTGTTGAAGGAATCTGAGGGCGATAATTCTGTATTGAATTAGAGGTATGTTAAGCGCTAGTAAAGAAGAGAGTTGTGCACCGAAGTTTCTAAGGATATGAGCAGATACAGACGCAAATGAAGTGGATGGGAGGGGGCGGGGTGGTTAAGACTTTATTGAAATTTTTTTTAAATCAAGTCAAATAACAAAGTTTTTTTCAAGTCAAAATCAAAGTTAAATGCGAAAGTAATAAAATCACCAATTCACACACAATATGATAAATATAAAGCAAAAGAGAGAGAGAGTAAGGGAAGAGAAAACAAAGCTAGATTTATAATGATTCAATTCTCCTTGACCTAAGTCCACTCTTTGAGAACCCTTCACGAATTTCAATGCACTATCTCCTCACTTGTGGGTGGAGGAAAACCGTTTACACTACTTGTTTATGGGATGAACAAACAAACCGTTACACCTTCTAGTTTTTCCAGGAAACAAACTAGGAAACATTCACCTCTCTTGTTTTTCTAAGGAACCAAAACAAGGAAAAACCAACCCAAAATAAACCAAATTTGTTTTCAGGAAACAAACTAGCAAACCAAATTTCTTTTTCAAATGCTCAGCAAGAAAACTTATCTACCCCAAAAAATAATCTTGATTGTCACAAAATCAACCCAATATATAATAGATTCAAGCTCACACTAACCTAGAAATATGATAAGAAGTAAATATCTCAAATGGGTTAGAAATGTAAAGATGAGAGAGAAAGAAAATAAAAAACTTAGCAAAGGTCTCTCACTTTTCTCTTTTGATCAGAGACATTTATTTATAGCCATTCTATGAATAGTAGTCGTTGCAAGTCTCAAAATAGTTGTTGTGAGTAAATGACAACTTTTGATTTTTAAATGACGTCACCTTTTCTACGTGTGTAGTCAACATTCTACATGTGTAACCTTTAATTTTGTCACATTCCATCATGCGTTGTTTTCAGCCTTACGTGCTTTGCTTGAACTTCAATCTTCACTGTTTCTCAGATGTACAGTTGCACATGCTTAAAACCTCTCCTAGTGGGTAGGAACATCCTTCTGGGTGCTTAGACAAGAACCACAATGTGTATTATCGATTTCCAAGATTTTAGCTTTGATTTGCTCACGTCATCATGTGAGGAATATTTCAATTCAAATTTCAAGGAGCATCATAACAGATATGTCAAATTTGACTTGTAGCACATCTACGTGCGTAGTATCATAGTAACATACGTAGACTTCTGCTCATCAAAGTTTGGACCTTTAGATTTCTGCATGTGTAGAGTCATCTAAGTGCGTAAATCTCTTCATCTTTAAAGTTTGCATATTTGGACTTCAAAGGGCTTAGTCGGCCACTTCTGCGTGCTTAGAAGGTATCTGATACTTTCTGCCTCTAAGATGCACACTTCTACAACCTTTATGATCAGATTACATGCATAATATCTTCAAACTTAAGTGCACGAGAGAAACACGCGTTGTCTTCCATTTGATCAACTCCATTTACGCACTTAGCCATTGATTACATGTATAAATGGTTCTCTATGTGCGACATGGCCACAATTCATAGAATTTCCACCTTTTCATCTCTTTCATGGATGTTTTATGGACATCATCATCAAAACCGAAGTCAAAGATCTCCTCCTTTTTGATGATGACAAAACATAGTTGAATTTGAATATCTATTCATCAATAACAACCAATTTGATCAAGGATTTCACTCATTGTCACTTGGTTAGTTCGACAAAATATTATGCATGGTGTTCAAACTAAGTAAGATACCAATTGTTGAAACACTTAAACAAATTCATGCAATATTCTTCCCCTCTTTGTAATCATAAAAAAGATATGCAAAATCAATATTCTCCCCCCTTTTCATACAAAGATAATCAAAATTCATTTTTCACAAGTGTAGCTTCCTCTAAGCAAATGCAATTTGCAAAGAAATCATTTTGGAAGCAAACCTCCCCTTTTTTTGTTTCAAATTATGCATAACAATTTTCAAATAAATAACTCCCTTTTCGAAGTTGAAAAAGTCAATGTATGCATGCAAACACTTGAAATAAACACATTGCAATCAATTAAAATGTGCAAATGACTCATCAATCAACATATTAATAATCAAGCATAAAATTAGCTTGAAAGTATCAGTTCAATGCATTAAACTATACTCAATCAACAAATAATCAAGATGAATATATATAAAGAAATCAAAATTGTTGGCCCGAAATTGCAATCCAAGAGGAGGGGGTGAATTGGATTTTTGACTTTTAAAACTTGTTTAAAAATGTTTTTGCAATTATCAATGTATTCAAGATAAGCAAAAGCAAAGTAAGAACAATTTATCCAATTCACACAAATAATAATGTAAAGAGAGAAGGGATAGAGAAATCAAATCCGCGATGTATAGTGGTTCGGCCCTCTTAGCCTATGTCCACTCCTCAAAATTCCCCTTGAGAATTTGAATCCACTATAACTCTTGCTTCAAAGGGTGAAAGATTAAACTTCTACAAACTCTTGCTTCAAAGGTGCAAGAGTAAACCACTAACAATACAACCCTTGTTTTCAAGATAAACAAGAAAACTATCCTCTCTCTCAAATACAAAGATATGATTGAAAATGAAGAACGAAATGAATAATGGAAACTTTCAAGAAATAATAAATTTGCAAGTGTAAAACCCTCTTGAGAAGTGTATCAATGATTTGCGAGTTTGAGCACAAGAAAGCTTGATGTTGTTGTAAGATGTTTGTCAATGGTTAACAACTGCTTCTCTGATGTGTCTTGAGGTTATTTATAGATTTTCAAGTTAATATAGCCATTGGAGGATTGATTGTCGCCGTTGTGAACAAAAATGGGGCTTATTTAATGCACTGTCAAAGTATTTTCACGTACGTGACAATGATCTTATGTACGTTACCTAACTTGACCTCCAGCACACATACGTGAGAATTAACTACACGTACGTTGATCATAGCAGATTTTCAGTTCATCAAAGCGGATTCCCAGTTGACGTACGTGAACTATATCTGACGTACGTGACTTCTATGTTTGAACCATCCAGTAGCTTCTGTTTTCAATCCGGAGCATCTTGCGTACTTGAAACTCCATCTCGCGTACTTTAGATGAATGTGACGTGCATGAATTTTTACTTTTGCGTACGTGAACGATCGACACTTGACCGTTGCTTCTACTGTTTGTCTCGATCCCCGTGAAATTCAAACAAATATGCTCTGAGATGAAATCTTCATCTTGTCTTGTATGGCTGACGTACGTGACTTTACATGTCACACGTACGTGTGGCTTCATGCCTTCAGGTGATTCAAGACTTCAATTTTTCCGCTTTAATTTTGATCATATTTCACGTACTTTTGATACCTCACACATACGCTACTTTATCTGACGTACATTAACTTTATCTCACGTACGTGATGATCACTTCTTCCATTAACCACATTGCTTCTGTTTCAGATCACGACCGAACTCATGTACTTGATATTAATCTACAGTACATGACATATGCACACGTACGTGACTTTTGACACACGTACATTGATCATCCTCATGTCAAATTCTGCATTTGGTTCATCATCAAGACTTATAGAAATCTCAATGTTGACCACCCTTAGTCCAACAATCTCCCTCTTTTTGATGATGACAAAACACTTAACTCCCCTTGAATAAATGCATAAGAATTTGAAGATCGGATACCAATTGTTGGCCAGAAATGGCAATCCAAGAGAGGGATGAATTGGATTTTTGACTTTTAAAACTTGTTTAATTTTTTTTTACAATTATCAAAAGTATTCAAGATAAGCAAAAGCAAAGTAAGAACAATTTATCCAATTCACACAAATAATAATGTAAAGAGAGAAGGGATAGATAAATCAAATCTGCGATGTATAGTGGTTCGACCCTTTTAACCTACGTCCACTTCTCAAGCTCCCCCTTGAGAATTTGAATCCACTATAACTCTTTCTTCAAAGGGTGCAAGATTAAACCTCTACAAACTCTTGCTTCAAAGGTGCAAGATTAAACTAATACAAACTCTTGCTTCCAAGGTGCAAGATTAAACCACTAACAATACAACCCTTATTTTCAAGATAAACAAGAAAACTATCCTCTCTCTCAAATACAAAGATATGATTGAAAATGAAGAACAAAATCAATAATGGACACTCTCAAGAAATAATAAATTTTCAAGTGTAAAACCCT